>JBBMOE010000032.1:1724840-1819143 GCA_037975065.1 Chaetodon trifasciatus | reverse complement strand
TAATAATAATAATAATAATAATAATAAAGTGTGATGTGGATACAGCGGACGGACACACAGCAGAGGAGGAGGATGGTTTGATGGTTTCAGCTGCAATCTGGATGCGACAGAGCAGAAAACTGCCAACATGATGCCGGTGAGTGTAAAACACTTCATGAACATACACATTGTGTTGGTGGGATCCGTTCATCCATTCACATTTCATCTGTAAGTTTCCCCACAGCAGTGGCACCATGCAGGAGCAGTGAGCTGTCTGATTTCCACTGCGCTATCACAGAGGAATCCCTTCATTTAACATCTTGAAAAACCTTAACCTCACATGTTAAAGTTAAGGTGAAATGTTAATAGAAGGAGTTTCTTTAATGGGTGACAATTTTTTGGTGAAATTTGGGTGTCCTAGCAACAGAAAGAACCCACATTCTACAGTTAAAATAAAAATGTACACACGCTGCTTTTTTTATAGGCTGATTCTCGGATTTCTAGACTCAGTATACTTAATTGGACTACTTTTAGGACAAATGAATGAATATATTAATGAATAGTTATTCCTCTCCCAGGCAGTTTCAGTAAAACCCTAAAAAAATGCATCACTGAACATCAAACTTAGAGTATTATGGAGCCGCCATGTAAAACAGGGATGGTGGAGGCTGCGCAACTCTTATCACAGCCAAGTTCCACCAATAACGATCAGCCAAGTCAGTTTGGCTGATTAATCAGTCGCCCTTCTGTAGAAGCTGCTCTCCCAGTATGTTAGTAAAAAACTAAAACTACTCCTGCTGCTACTGCTAGTAATCCAGCCTGCTTTAACTCTGGTAGGTAGCCACAATTACCAATCGTTTTGTTTGGTTTTTTATTTTTATCCATGGGGACTGATCCAGAAATCATCCAGCAAAAAAACATTTATTATTATCCTCACACACACACACACACACACACACACACACACACACACACACAGGCAAACAAAAGAGACAAAACTACACAACAAACTACCCACAAAGTGCAACAAGAGGAAAAAAGTCCAAAGCAGCCACAGAGAAAGACTATGGATATAAAGTCACACACACACACACACACACACACACACACACACACACACACACACACACACACAAATGAAGGATAAAGCAAAGTAACAAATATAAGCTCATGAAAGCAAAGAAAAGATTACAGCAACTAAACCTCATTTTCATCCAAGATGAGCATCACAGTCACAGCTTTTTAACTAAAGAGCTAAAACAGGAAAAACACAGGCAGGTCCTTTAAATTCAAGCAGGCTCAGGTGACTAAAAACATGACACCCGGTGTAGATTCATCAATGATGAATGTGATTACATTTTGAAGATGTAATCACATTCGTCATTTGTGAAGAGGAGACAGTTTCTCAGACAGCTCTGAGATCAGCTCTTTGTGTCACCACTGATGATAGATCACCACTTGTCTTCATTTTGAAGGGAGGGTCTCCCCTGGTTTATAATGGGAGAAGGTGATTTGACCTTTTCCGTCCACACTGCAGTGTCCACTAAATCCTCAAATCCTCAGTTTCACCGCTTCTAAATAGTTTGACCTTTTGGGTTTTTATCGTGCTTTGAGCCTTTGTCTCATGTGACTGTCTGTCTGGTCTGTCCTGCCTCTCTGTGCTGAGTCTGTAATGATGCTAAAATATGGCTGGAGAAGAATTACTGTCAGAGAAGTTCATGGTTCCCTTTACAGCCCCCTTTACCCTTTACAGGTCATTTGTGAGGACAGCTGGATTAATAAGAAGTACTCAACTGCATGTAGACTGCATGGAACCGGTAAAAACATCAATAAAAGCATGAAGTGATTGTTAGAAAGTCTTCATTGATTTGTTTTGAAATCAGGGAAGCTGCATCTGAGTCTGAGTTTCCCCATTGATTTTTGTTTCCCCTTAACTTAAGCCCCAACCAGTCATCTATAGCACAAACCAAGGATTGATTTGAATGAAATGGAGTTAAAGGATTAAAGTCAACAAATCACATTCGTAGACCTAAAGCAGCAATGTGTTGGTTTTGAGTCTTTCAACACTGTTCTCAGCCCACTGCTTCCTTCTGAAGTCACAAATCTTAAAAAACTCCTCACAAACATTTAGTTTCATGTTTAAAAAGACAGCTGCTCACTGTAGTTTTTATCCAACAAACAGGAGGGAGGAGTGCATTTGTTGGGACAGTTGTCAGCGGCGGATTAATCCACATTTGGTGTTGTCGTGAGTGTTTGTGGCGGCAGGACAGTGTGTGTGTGTGTGTGACTGAGTCAAAATAAACTGCAGTGTGTGTGTTCATGGTAATGATGTGAAATGTCAGTCAGTGAGACAGCATCTCATTGATGTGTTTTAATGGAGCTCTATGGCTCAGAGGAAGAAGATCTATCAGGCTTGTTTTACTTGTTAGTAGATACATTCACTGCTGGTTTTGGTCTTTTCGTGGGATTTGTTGACAAGAAAAAAAATCTAGAATATCCTCTGACTTATCCTTTAAGCTTGAACCGCTGTCACGGAGGGCAGAGAGAAACACAAATCAAAGGGGAAGCAGACTTTGACACCAGATAACAGACATAAGTCAGCAAAACATCTTGAATCAAAGTCCACTGCAGGGATTTTGTGTTTGGTTTTCCCATTTTTAACAAATAATCCTACAAATTTCTTTACAAAATGCGCTTTTGGGATGACACTGTGTCCAAAAGATGAAGGTCTGGCTACTTTTTTTCTCTGCAGTTTTTGTCAGAATCAGTGAATCAAACTACAGGTCATGATGTCAAACTCTAAACTAAGACTGGACTTAGGTTGGTTGTATCGCTACAACACTGCACATAGAAAACAGAACACACACAGTTGTATTTTCCAGTCTCAAGCAGTGCAGCTCACATCACAGCTACTTCTAAAACTGAACACAGTGTTTGCTGGCTTTGGTCACACCACAGTTTCACCCCAGAGTCGCTTTATTTCTATGGAATTCTATGGAATAAATGAAAGTCAATGACAGCAAACACTTGAACGTGTGAACGTGTTCAGCTGCTGTTATCCGCATGTACGATCAGTTATCTGTCTCTTGTGTGTTAGATGATAATTGAGACAGGAACATGAGGAGGAAGAGGAAGGCTTGTTTGAGGAAACTGAGAGCACAGTGAGGAACTGGTGAGCTGAACTTCTCTCACCAGCATCGCTGTGTGCAGAGCTGATTATTATTCAGACAGTCGTGTGTAACATCCACATAATGATGGACATTGAGCGTCCTTTCAGACAGCTCTGACAGAAATGATGAAGGTGGATTTGGTGCAGGTCTTTCAGTGTGTGCATCAATGTGAGCCTCGATTCCCAAACCCGTTTGTGTGAATCAAACAGCAAAACGATCCCTAAATATTTCATACATGCTTCCTTTACAAGGCAGCACACCCTCATCATTGTACTACGTCCTCTTCATCTTGCAGGCAGGGCTCAGCTCACCGTGCTGCTTGGTAACTGTTGCCACAGAGACCAGAAAAAAACACACACACACACACACACACACACACACACACACACTGTTCAAGGTCATGGGAACAGTATTATTTTAGTATTCCTCAGGAGATGAGGAACTGATGCAGGGAAGTTGTAACCTTCATGTTCGTTTACAGCATTAGCCTGATGCTGACGTTTATGTCTCCAAGCTGACAATAAATTCACTTGCTTAGTTCCTCCGTTTGTTTAACTGGGACCATTTTCACGTCACACTCACTACACCACAGAAAGCAGAAGGAGCACTGCTCTGTTCCCTCTGTTCTGTCAGTCAAACTCTGGTGTGGACCAAACAACATGAAATATTACTGTGTATATTGTGACTATTGATGCACAAGGTCATAACTAATAATCACCAGTGTCTTGGTGAGTTTTGACAGCAAGGACAGAGCGTTGATGATGCAGGGTGATGTCCTCCAAACTGTCCTATCAGTAGTGGGACAGTTTGACAATGGTAAAGCACGTTGAGCTGCATTTCTTGCATAAAAGGTGCTATATAAATAAAGTTTATTATCATTATGATTATTATGTATGTAGCAGGCGACCAATCAGAAAACAGTCCAGGTTTCAGAGCTCACTGTTAACAGTGGCTCTGTGTTGATGTTGACTGTGGTTGTATCCTGAACAGCAGGCAGGGTTTGGGCTGTGTGTGAGTGTGTGTGTGTGTCTGTGTGTGTGTGCGTTGTTAATCCAATATTGGTGTGTCACGTGATGCTGTCAACCATATGGCTTCAGCCATCCACGCCGCCTACAAAACATTTGGGATGTGACCTGCAGCTTGCCAGCTGCCACCACGTTTCCCTGAGCAGAAATAGAGCAGACACACCAGGACTGAATGAAAACATGAATCAGTTCATTGCATGAACTGACAGTTGAATTTCTGTTTGCACTCCGATTTGTTCTGGTCCAACATGGTTTGACGTTAGACCAAAAAAAAAAATCTTTTCACTTCTTATTTCTCTCATCTAAGAACATCTTATGTCAGATTTTGCACATTTAAAGTTTAATAAAATGTCTTCATTACAGTTAAACAAAAGAAAGTCACATTACAGATTTTAATAAAGTTATCAATCAATTTCATGATGTCTTTGATTATCTTATGAGAAACCAATATTACAGTGTGTAGACATAATTACTGATTGGTCTGCGGCTTCATTGTTGTCACTCTAAATTTAAGTTAGTGCTATATTCCGCTGTTAGGAGGCTCCGTGTTTCAATGTTCGTGTTAATTTGAGTTGCCTTGAAGAATATAAACCTATTTCTCTGTTTAACAGAGGACGCTAATGTTTGACAAATTGGTACAATTCTCATTTTGATACAAACTTTGTCATGAAAGAATAAGATGGAGATAAAATTCAACATCATCGGTCCTTGACAGTTTATGATAGTTGAAGTTTGCCATGAACTTGAACTAGAAAAATGTTTCTTGTGTTGGTTTAGGGGGAATGTGAACGTTTAGTGTTGGTAAGTGTCACCATGTGTTGGTCTCATATTGATGTGATGTTCAATAGCTGAATGGTCAGCCGGGATTAGGATACAGTTTCATGTTGTTTTGAGGGAGCTGTTGACGTCTTTCAGACAGTCGATGGATGATTAATTTCCTCCTTCACCACAGTGGGGGGTTGTGGGCTAGTTACTGGCATTAACTAGCGTGATGCTGTGCTAATTCCTGGATGGATTAAGAGCTGCAGCCTCAGGAGTTTAATGAGGCCTCAGCCTATTGACTGACAGACAGACACTCCTTGCAGCCAATCGGAATTGAGCTTTCAACCAGAAGCTGGTATAAAACAAAATAATTCAACCAGAAATCTGCTAACATGAACACAATGTGAGACTGAATGAAGTGATACAAAAGTGCCGTTTGGTCAGATGTTGGACTATCAGGATAGCTGTAAGATGTGCTGCGAGGTAAATGCTAATGCTAGCCCTGAAATATCATGTATACATGGTTGGCTTTTAAAATGCTAATGTTAGCATAGCATGTTAAACTATCATGTTCATGGCTTTACATGTCACTTTTTAGCATGCTAACATGAACATCAAGCATATAGTAACCACATTAACTAACATTAAGTTTGTCAAATCAGACTCACACAGTCCTCCAGAAGTTGTGCCCTGTATTATAGTGTGAACTGTAATTCATCTCATCTCTGTGTAAACACAATCTGAACAGATCTGGATACGAGACTTCAGGTCAGCGGTGTGACACTTGATAGCTGGTGTTTTTGAACATAATGGTTTGTTCGATAATCCACTTTAGTGCGTATGAACACATTTCTTTTCACCACAGACACCTTCAGCTTTTTTCCAGCCTCACTGATAACAGGTCTCACTCCCCCCCCCCACCATCACCGTCCTTAGGGACGGACAGCCTCTCCTCTCCAGGCTCTGATTGGCTGCAGATTTCCTGGTCGACCTCTGTTCGGTGACTGGCGGCAGTGACCCACTTCATCTGAACCTGAAGAAAGATAGCAATGCTCCAGTTTTCCTTCAGAGCTGAATGTAGGACAGCAGGCCGGCTGGACGGCTCCTTCTCTCTGAGACTAATTAATCTCTGTCACTGACTTTCTCTGTTGGTTTGATTCTTTTTAACAAAGGGAAAGACTAAAACATTCGTTGATTACTCAGATGTCCTGTTGACAAGAACATTGGTTAAGTAGCTTTAGCTGACAGTAGCATGAGAAATCTCCCATGAGCCACCTGTTCGGACCAGCTAAAGGCCAGCGGTGCTAAATGAATTCCACTGTGGCTGTCTGGCAACCTTTTAGTTTGAATGTGAACCAGGACAGAGCAGACAAAGTTAGCATTACCTGAAAAAACCTTCCCAGAGAAATTAGGATTTCAAAAGCAAAACCTTTAGCGTTGAATCCAGAATCTCCCTGATGACCTGCTGTTTGAAAACTGGCAGCAGAAAACTTCCAGCTCACTGATGGTGACTTTGTGTACTCATTTCCAGTTTCTCTCTGCCAGGTTCACACTTTATCTGCTCCCTCCGAGAGCGACATTAATCAGAAATACAGCAAACCAAATTCATCTTGCTTTCAGTTGCATCCACCACCTAAAGAAATTCATCAAAGACTTTTGGTCATTATTCAGGATTCATTAGAAAGCAGCATCAACATGACTTTTAAACTGTGGAACACTAATACAGATATTTTACACAAAGATATAGCACAGACACCATCAACCACATGGATTGGTACAAGATGTTGTTCATGGTTCTCAGATGATGGATCCTAATGACATTTGTGATCCCTTGACTTTTCCTTCAAACACAGAAAGAAATGTCTCAACAGCTATTGCGTAGATTATCATGAAATTTGGTTCGGGCATTCATGTTCCCCTCAGGATTAATTAATGATCTGTTGACTTTTCATCTAGCGCCATCATCAGGTCAGATTTTTTATTTGTGCAGTACTTTAATGCTTAATACAAGCTTTTTCATGACCAAACACCATCAAAACTAATGACATCCCCATCAGCCTTAGCTGTAGGCTACTCGAGTTAACATGCAAAACTAAGAGGGTGAACATGATAAACATTGCACCTGCTAAACATCAACATGTTAACTCAAAACAACAACATGCAAACATATCACAGAGCTGCAAGCATCCAAAAGTAAATCCACTTTATTTGAGTTAGTAAATTATATTTATAGTCACTGTCGTAATGTTCATTACAACCACAGTTCTTTGCCTTTTCCTGGACCCAAAAGCTGTTGACTCAAGCAAGACTTTGTGTAGATACACAGTGTTCTTACACTACTGACCATGCCTTCATTGTGCTGAAAAGAAGAGATTCTTGTAGATGGAATCAGTCCAACGACAGAATGAGGACAGAAGAGAGGCAGGACTGAGAACAGAAGGAGCTGAATGCACCAACACACAGCATCACTTTTACATCTTTAGAAACCATGAAGGACAATTTACAATTTACTGACCCTGTGCAGTGGCTGGTTTATAATCATGCCAGTAAGGCTTTTTATCTGTTTTTACCACAAAGGAACAGTGTGACTTCATGCCTTTCCCTTCTCTGTTGCATTTGTTTACCCATGCATCAAAAGTACTTGCTTTGTTTTTCTCCAGCTGGACCCAATTGAAGCTTTTCTTTCTTGTGTTTTTGTATTAGCTCCATTTCAACCTCAGTAACAGCCAACAACATGTAAATGATGCTGCAGGCAGTTTGCTCTATGAGTGCAGAAAGGTCAAAGAGGGCAGCTCATTCCTCACTTCAGGCTGAGTGGAGAAAAATGAAGACGAGGACTGAAACAGCTCAGAGCTGTCAGGTTCAGATCCTCAGAGAACACGCACATGAAGCTCAGCGGCCTCCGGCGAGCTTTTGAGCAAGTCATCGCTCAGACGTGCCCTCCCAGTATAAATAAAGACTTGAAAATGCTGAACGCTGCCTCTGTGCAGGTTGGCGGGCTGTGGGAGGCGATCTGGCTCTGAGCCTGACAGCAGATACCCTGCTGGAGTAACAGATGGCCCAGTGCATCATGGGAGTTACAGTATGTCCACAAATATCTGTTTTAGTCTTAAATAGCACAGGAAGCTGCCGTTAAGGTGAAGAAGGCAGCTTGAGTGTATCAACACATACTGGTTTAACTATCAACACAATCTGTTAGAAGACATGCCAGTGTCTCACCTTTATTTCCTGGTTCAGACTCTGAGTTTGAGCCTGTTTGGTCACAGAAACAGCTCCAAACAGGGAACACTGCCGCACCTGTGATTCTCCTTTGATCTGTGATTGACAGTCATTAGTCTAATTAGTAAAAAAATATATTTAAATTATACTTGAAGAATGTATGAAGTACACTTTGTTCTATTTTTGTCATCTTCCAGTATACTCGTACTTGAAGTGTAAACAGTATGCTAAATTGGCACAGCCTCTTACAAAGTTTAAGGGTACTGAATCAGACAAGTCAAAATCATGATTCATGAGCTTTCAAAACATATTTGCAGGACAACTGTATTATATCACCAAGGTGTTGGAAATGTTGCGTGCTAAGGAAATGTCTGGACTCCAAATGCAGGACACAGATACTGATGGTTTGAATAATAAAAGGATTTACTGTCACAAAAGGTATATTGACCACTGGGAGATGACCTGTGTTGATTCAAGAAGGAGTGGGCAGGCAGGAGAGATGAGTCAGCAGATTTTCAGGTGGTGGACTGGAGCTGGGCAGACTTGGCAGGTTGAGACATGAGGAGAACAGACTTAATAACTTTGAAAAACAAGCAATTCAAAAGTCTAGAGACAGAACACAGAACAAAGCACAAGGAGAGCTGTGTGACCAAGCAGTGTTACCAGGCTAGTGAGTACTACAACTGGACCAAGGCTAGTGAGGAGATCCAGGTTTATCCTGTGGCTGGTGATTATGGATTGGCTTCAGCTCCGGTGGCTGATTGGCACGGGGAGCAGGTGTAGGTGAGATGTGATCACAGAGGAACTGTCCGGTCCAGACAGACACGCACTTATACACATTTAAGGACAGACACAAGGAGAGACTAATATGACATAAAGGGACAGGGGAAAAACACAGTGAAACACAAGTAAAGGAAGGAGGAGGCAGAAGCGTCCTACCAGGAAATATCCTTAAATATACTTAAAATGATGTGAAATTAAAGTACACTTTAATTAAGCATGCTAATAGTGTATTCCAAAAGACTTGAAAATAAGTATACTTTTCATAAGTACATTTTATTACTATTAAAAGTATTTCTAATTTAGTACACTTTTTAAAAGTACACTTAAGTGAAATATATAATACACTTGCAATAAAGTAAGTTGAAATACCGCTGTCAGTATTGCAGAAGTAGTATATTCATTTTAAAAATATTGAAGTAGAACTTGATGATATGTCAAACATACTTTCAATTAATCCTAAAAAGTGTAAAAAAACGTAATGATTTTTCTCTACTTAAATTATATCTTTAATACACTGCGGAATAGTATTTTTTGACATGGGCTGACAAGAAGTGACTTCTCCAGTTCGGTCAGATTTTGGACTGTGAAGGACAACTCAAGGTGAAACACATACATTTGGAGGATTTTCACCATAAAACTTACACAGAGTATATTCCAGGCGAAAAAGAACTAAAAGCAGTCCAACTAACAATTACAGAGTCTAAAATACTCAATAAAATACCCACTACGTAACTACTAACACAGAGGACATGACCTTCGTGTTCTCAGTGGTAGCTATGACCCTGAAGCCAGTTTTGGGAATTATCCAACATCCACCAGACCTTATCTAAGGCCACCTGTATTTTCTCTGGTGTCTGCTCTGTGTGTGTAGATGTTCCTCACCGTGTACCTCAGCAACAATGACCAGCACTTCAGCGAGGTTCCAATCACGCCGGAGACACTGTGCAGAGATGTGGTAGAGCTCTGCAAGGAGCCCGGCGAGGCAGACTGCTACCTTGCCGAGATGTGGAGAGGCTCAGGTGAGTTTCAAAAGACCCTCCAGATCTAAACAGAGAGAGCTGAAGACCACTAAATATCATTGTTACAGAAGTCATAAGTGTTTTGTGTTTGAAATCACAACATATTATCTAAACATGCTAACAATTTTAACCAAGCAGAACGAGTCGTTGGAGAAGGGGAGCAGATGTTGGAGGTGTTGCAGCGATGGGGGCAGCAGAGGGGAGAGGTTCGGTACCTCCTGCATCATCAGAGAGCTCCAGGACGTGAGTCAGGTAAGAAACACCTGCATGCCACCACAGAGAGTTAAGCCTGCGGTGGGACATCATGCTAAGACGTACATGTCCATGAATTCAGTCATCAGTGTCTCAGGGTGGGAAGCCAGTAAGGGATCATGTTCATGTTGCTGTAGTGGAGACTCCCTGGTTGGTCAGAGCTCCTGTGTGGAGGGAGGAGGGTTCATGAAGCATAGTGTGAATCTCCAGACAAATGAGCAGCAGCTCGTGAGTCCATGTGTATCAGAGGTGACACATGGCTCCACAGGACAACAGTGGACAGTTAACAGAGATAAAGACTGCAGCACAGCAGGATCCAGAAATGAGAGAAAACAGTGTAACGAGCAAAAACTAATGGAAAGAAACACATATGCACACATATGGGATTCATCGGGACTTAAATTAGATTTAGGCTTAAAGTTTGACATAATTATGGGCATGGCTGCTTTGAGTGACAGCTGGCCATTAGGTGTCAGTGACCAGGCTTCGTTCAGCCCACCTCAGCTCCACCTACACTCCACCTCTTTGCCCATTATTGGAATAAGCCAGGATTTTGATGGAGTTAGGTCCTTCCAAGGTGGCGACCACCAGAATCCCTGCCACTGAGCTTCACAGTGGCCCTTCAGAAACCTGTGAGTGATGTTGGGGAGACCACGTCCACGTTTTATACAGTCTCCACAGTTACACAGTACAGTAACAGGAGGTTCAGTGTGTAACTACAGTAAGATGGCAAACTGTAATCAGCTTATGCTCAAGGGATTCGAGTGTGCAGCTGCTGAACTCTGCTGGGGGTAATTTGTTTTTCTGTCCTAAAAACAAGGACATCCCCTCTGACATTTTTGTGAGCTGATAAACAGTCAAACAGTTTGCCATCAGATCATTTTTACCTCAATTGTCCCAAAGACCTGTTTTCCAAGATATTGTTAAACCACTGCAGAAAAAAAACATTATCTCAAAGAATAAGACATGCAGTTTTATATTTTTCTTTTAGTCCTCAAATCCCATGTGCAGCATCAAACCAAAGATGTGTCGATCCCTCAGAACTTCCTAATTTTCCTACTCTGTCTGTGACTCTCAGCTCCTATTGGTTACTAAAGAGACACCTCACAAATATACATATATAACTGTATGTCATCTGCTTACTTTGAAAAGTGGATGGGAATGTAGCAGTCTTGCAGGTATTTCATCACTTACTGAGGCAATGGACAAATTAAACATTAGCATTGTCACGACCCAGCTCGTGAGCCATGACAAAACAAGGGAGACACGCGGTTTAATAAAAAAGATTAACATTTATTAAATAAGCCACACCCATTACACCTAAGACCAACTAAACAGAATGCGGCACGGAGGGACGCTGGCTGGATGGGAACAGAGCCCGGGAGGGTGCACTGGGAGGTTTTTAAAGGGGACCACAGGAGACTGGCCAGGTGCTCTTGATTCCTGTAAGCAGACGCCCCGCCCATCAAGACCTGCATAGACAACACAAGCAAAACAGAGGAACCCGCACAACAGGCCCTGCTCAGGCAGGAGGCCATCACAGCATCCACACTAACTGTGTTTTCTTTCCCAGGTGGCTCCAGAGCTTCAGATCAGATGATGAAGAGGAACCAGGTGAAAGCTTCTGTGGAGAGATGTCTGGAGAATGGGGTGAGAAACAAAATCCATCTTCCAACACCTCCAAGTCTGTCTGATTTACATGTTTTATGTTGTATAATGAACAGGTTTGGAAACAGAAATGTAAAAAGGACAGCTGGTGGTTTTAGCAGCAGTTAGATTTGAGCTGTTCGATTGATTGGTGACTAGCTTGCTAACTAAGAAGGTAATATTTTCACTGCAGACAAAGAACGGCATGAAACAACTTTACAGACAGAGCCTTCATCATTTCTGCTGCAACTTGAATGTGCAGAAAGTTGCTTATTGCAGCATTTTTAAGCTCAATTGATGTGAAGGTTGCACTGCCTGTATCTCTGAAACTTTGTTGATTTAAAGGTGACCTCTGACTGTGTATGTGTGTGTGTGCTGCAGGTCTCTGCTCCTCGTCTAGACATGACGCTGAGTGACCTGCAGGATCTGGCAACCCGACAGCAGCAGCAGATCAATGCCCAGCAGCAGCTACTGGCCTCCAAGGTACGAAACACCCAAGACACTACTGTTAATGCTACTACTGATACTACTACTGTTATATACTACTGTTACTGTCAGTATTACCACTACTATCACTACATCTAATTGAACAATCCTACAAAAACACATAACCCATCAAATTCATCTAGTACTGCCGGCTCCTGCTGTTTCTAGTGCCACCACTGCAACATGGCCAGATTAACCTGCTAGGAGATCAAAACTACCTTTGGGCCCTTAATCAAGAGCCTCAGTGTGTTTTAACTGAAGGGCTCATTAGAGTGTCTGAAACCTCCACACCTTTCTGCCAGCTGTGTGGAGGTGAGAAAGTGGTTGGAGTTTGAACTTTGAACCAAATAAGTGCAACATCACCGTCTTCAAGGAGACACTGTATGAAACTGTTGCACTATCATCCACATTTGTACAATTCATCATCTCAGCCCTCCCTGGGACGGCTTTATTTGCTCCACCATTCAGAAGAACTCTACAGTTCCATCTTGACCTGCATGATGAAGCTGATGCAGATCTATTAACTGAGTGTATTTGCTGGGTGCTGCAGGAGCAGCGGCTGCGTTACTTGAAGCTGCAGGATCAGCGGCAGCAGCAGCAGGAGGTGTCTGAACAGGAGCGGCTACGGCAGCTCAGAGAGAACGCACACAACCAGGAGGCCAAACTGCGACGTGTCCGGGCCCTCAGGGGCCAGGTGGAGCAGAAACGCCTCAGCAACAGCAAACTAGGTCAGTGTGGCGGAGGTCTGGGTAGCTGAAGGTGTAGGAGGACAGATTTTGTAACAACATTTTTCAGGATTTCTGTGCTAAAAGTCACAGTTACACTGGTTTAAACTGAGGCTACATCAATCATCATCAACATCAATGACAGTTACTGGCTGGAACCAGGAAAGCAAGAAACAGACGTCTATCTTTGTATTTCCAAAGAGAAGGTGGGGGTTTTGTCATTCACTCCAATACAGTAAGCCTGTCTCAGAAGAGCATCTAGTGGCCATTGTAAAGCTTTTGAGACTTACTGAATATGCATTTAAAGGATTACATGTTGACAGACGTTGATTATAAATTCTATTGGATCAATTTGCGTGGAAATTTTTCTGCCTCTGAAAACTAATCACACAAGGCCACAAGGCGAATGTAAAGAAAGGAAAAATTTGATTTATTTTACAGAAATCTCAACAACACTAGTCTGAGTGTGTGAGAAAATAAACTGAAAACTGACTGCGTAACGCTGCATTTGTAAATCAGGCATTGAATGTGCGCATATTGTTTCAATGAAAATAAAGATGGCACAGGGCTAGCAAACAGTCTGATACAGCACTTTTTATTTATTTAAAACAAAAGTTCCAGTGTGCTTTACAGGAAGAAGAAAAAGCAAAAGTTGGACATTAAAGAGACAGAAATAATATGTAAAAACAAGCAGATTAACCCACACATAAAATCAAGAGAAAGCCAAGAAACACTTTTACAAAGCTTTTAAATGATGTGCTCTAAATTGGCTTTTGCTTTGGCTTTCAGCTCAGCAGATGGACAGAGTTTGTCTTTAGCACGTAGCTTCAGATTTATAATTGCAATTTACGTTAATGGCTGCTTAAACCAACCCTGTGTTCATGTGTTTGTATCAGTGGAGGAGATTGAGCAGATGACGGGGCTCTTCCAGCAGAAACAGAGGGAGCTGCTGGTTGCTGTGTCAAGGGTGGAGGAGCTGAGCGACCAGCTGGAGGCGCTGAGGAGCAACAGACTCGAACCTCCTCCTCTTCCTCATCACCACACCACCGCAGCTGAGCTGGAACGCCTCTATAAAGAGCTGCAGGTGAGCTCTCAGTTGGGGACTTTCTTCAGACCTTCAACATGGCCTCCATTATTTTGAGTATCCCAAGAATCTTCTTCTATAGCTGGTGTGAGAGCACCTGAATGAGCACACTGAGCAGAAGAAGGAAGAGCATTAGGGTTGCAACTATATATATATTTATATATATAGTATCTGGCTCTCTAACTGGTTAGCAAAAGATAGCTTGGTCACTAGCTGCACAGAATAAACTCCTCTTTAAAATATTATAATACATCATTTTCTAGACAGCAAATTTTGTGCCTTTGGCTGAAATCCTCACTGTAGCAGCAGCAACTGTATTTCCAGAAATTAGAAATACCAAGACTGATTAAATGATCCAGATGACATCTGTGTTTCTCTGTTGGGGAACATTGAGAGGATATTTGAAAAAAAAACTTCACTGTCAGACTGTACTGAGGTCAACAGACATGAGGAGACACAGGGACATACAAACTTCACCAGGACCCAAGAAGAGTCCAATTTGAGAAAGAAATGTGATGAATTAGGTCTGTCGTTACTGACAAATACATACATGAGGTTAGAATTCCCGTAGACTGGCTAACTAGATTATGGTTAGAGTTAGGGGTGGCAACAAGCTAGTTTGGCTAGTTTGAACTAACTCGCTAACTCGCTAATATAGACTTTGCAATTTTAGCTTCCTGTTTTCTGACCTGATTTTCACTGACCTCTCAGCTGAGGAACAAGCTGAACCAGGATCAGAGTGGCAGGCTGCAGCAGCAGAGAGACAGCCTGAACAAGAAGAACCTGGAGGTGGCCGCGATGGACCGACGGCTAGCTGAGCTGCGACAGCGGCTCTGGAAGAAGAAAGCTGCTCTGCAGCAGAAGGAGAATCTGCCGGTGAGTGTACACAACCTGAATAAATCAGTCATTTTCTACAAGGGTTTAGTTGATCCTTAATACCGCAGAGACTTCTAACTCACTTGCTAAATTAGCTAACTTAAAGTATCCAGTGTATCAATGTTGAAGCTAAACTTCTACCTCCAAGTTCATCCTGCTCCAATACCAGTCACTAGTCACCAGCCTCTACTTGATAAATCCTGTTTTCTGAAGGGATTTGACAAAACCAGCTTCTGTCTGCAGATATTTTACTTTACACAGACCAAAGGGCTACAGCTGTCAGATATTTCCATTCCCTCCAGGTGGCTTCAGATGGAGTGGCCCCTCAGCATGGTGTGGTCTCCAGAGTGGCTGCTGTGGGGCCGTACATCCAGTCGTCCTCCACAACAAGCTCTCAGGGGCCTCCGGTGCCGGGACGTCAGGAGGTTCTGATGAAGCCAGCGTACCCGGATGGCACCGCCACCCTGCCCATGCCTGACTCGTCACTGAAGCCGCCTCCCAGACCAGTCAAACCAGCCTCAGGTACTGTGCATGATGTTACTCTTAAAGTTAGAATAGAAAGAAAGTTGAGGATATTTTTCTTTAGAAGTGATTTATTGAATTCAAACAAACGTCTTTGATGCTCTGTCCTCTGTCCAAGCGCATTAAAGAGTCATTTCCAGAACGTGTTCCACAGTGTACTGGATACAGGTTTCTTTGTACTTTACAGGTTTCACCACATCAAAAATAACCAAACTCTCTGACTGGAGCGGCTCGTTTTCTGAGTCCAGTGAAGGTTACAGCCATGCCTCTACCCTGCCGCGCATGTCCAGCCTCAGCTGCCACAACTCAGGTCAGTTAGGGCTCCATTTCTACAGCATCCAAAATAGGTCATGTCATTTTTGGAAACAGTAAGGCTCCACAGCTTGTCAGTCCTCATTGAGATATGCTATAACATTTCTTAACTTTATTGGAACGGTTTTGAAAAGCTAAAAAGCTTTACTGTTCATGTTTAAAAGTGTCACAGTAGATGTCATTGTTCTCATGATGATTGTCCCTCTTGTAGGTGGGAAGACCCTCACAGACCAGAAGGGCCTCTCTGGGTCAGATATTCCGCCCCCTGTCCCCTCACGGACCAATCACATCACTGAGAACCTGCTCAAGGACAATCAGGTATCAATGGACTCTCACACATTATTTTAATAAAAGATATTTGACTCCTACCTTCTCTAAATGCAACAGTAAGCTGTAGAAGTTTTATTCATTTATTACACTCTTTATTTCACTGTTAACTGTATTTCACCTGTAGGCCTCAGGTAAGGGTCTGTCCAAGATGGCGGTGCCACCTCCAGTTCCCAGTAAGCCCAAACCGTTCTCTTCTTCTGGTCCACCACCCTTCTCCAAGCCCCCCTACAACACCGGGACCTTCCCTGGTAAGGTGCGTCCAGTTGGGGGGCACCTCAGGGCTCCGGGTGTCCTCTCCAGCCACAGCCACACCCTCCCTCTGCCCAACAAGCAGGAGAGTCCACCGGCTGCTGCCATACGACCATATACCCCCGACCTGTCAGACGCTCCCCTCACCGTGCTGCAGAAGCCTCAGACTCTAGCAGCTTCATCCATCTACTCCATGTACACCCAGCAGGCCACACCAGGGAAGGGCTACCAAGGCCAGGGCACACTGCCCCGCAGCCAGCCCAGAGGTGACGCTCTGATACACATACCAACAATGTCACTGTTACTGTGAATACTCTTGTTTTCTTACTACGACTATCACCTCTGTTCTCAGGACTTTCGACTCAACTGACCAATTTAAAACCTAAATTGTGCACATACATCAAAATTAAGCATGTGACATCACTCACTAATAATTATAATTAAAAAACTTTCTGTAGCTCTTTTAAAAATAGAGTGCCTCACAATAAGACAAATCTAGACAACATAAAAGCATTTAAGTTAAATTAAGTGTTAAAAAAAAAGAAAAACTGTTTTTAAGTGTGTTCTGCACACCAATAGTCATCAATAGTCATTTATTTTCACAGAAGAAAATTAATTAATATTAATGTATTATGGGCGGCACGGTGGCGCAGCAGGTAGTGCGCGTGCCTCACAGCAAGAAGGTTCCCGGTTCGATCCCGGGGTCAGGCGGGGGCCTTTCTGTGTGAAGTTTGCATGTTCTTCCCGTGCATGCGTGGGTTCTCTCCGGGCACTCCGGCTTCCTCCCACAGACCAAAAACATGCTTATTAGGTTAATTGGTGACTCTAAATTGCCCCTAGGTGTGAATGTGAGAGTGAATGGTTGTGTGTGTGTTGCCCTGCAGTCGGCTGGCGACCGGCTCAGGGTGTACCCCGCCTCTCGCCCGTTGACAGCTGGGATAGGCTCCAGCCCCCCCCAACCCCGAAAGGGATACAAGGGGTATAGAAGATGAATGAATGAATGAATTAATGTATTATATAATATAATATTTTCTCCTCATAGCTCTGCTATTGTTTCTACCATCAGCTTCAGCTGATACTGTTGTGCCTATATTTTTATGTTGGTGCTACTGCTATTGCAGTTACTTTTGCATCATTATCATCATCATCATCATCATACTGCTATCTGTACTGTCACAAATATTCTGTTAAGATTGAACACAAAGCAAATATTGACCTCAATATATTCAAGTAAATGTGACCACTGAGGTCCGTGTTAGCTAGCCAGCAGCACACGCCTCAGTTGTACTTTGTGCTGAGCGCTAATTGGCAAATGTTAGCTTTCTAATTTTACCTGTTTAACAGTTAAAACGCGAAGATATTAAGTTCCATTTCATACAGGACAGAAAATCTTCATATTGGAGAAGCTGATGTGGCATTTTTGCTTGAAAATTGATTCAAATGATCGATTGCCAAAATAGTTGCTGATTATTTGACTGATTAATTGACTGATTGTTTCATCTTTAAAACAGATGTTGGTTTTGTTACTGTTGCCTTTGACATCAGCATCTCGCCCCCTCACAGTGTATGGGAAACCAGTCCTCCATCAGTCTGTTGCCTCAGACAGCGGCATCATGAATTCTGGGTCTTGTGTGTCTGATGGGCTTGAGGCTGACAACAGTTGCCTGGGCAACAGCGATGGTGTTGGAGCAGAAACAGCAGAACGCGCCACTCCACGGCCGCTCAGCCCCACCAAGCTCCTCCCCTTCCTGTCCAACCCTCACAGGAACCCCAGTGACGCCGACCTGGAGGCCCTGCGCCGCCGACTGCACCACGCTCCCCGGCCCCTGAAGAAACGCAGCTCCATCACAGAGCCCGAGGGCCCGGCTGGACCCAACATCCAGAAGCTGCTTTATCAGAAAACAACTCTGGCTGCCATGGAAACCATCCCCATGGAGACCATCAGTCCAGCAGGGACATATGCTTATCCTAGGGTTCATGAGGATGGGGCCGGCGGTGCCGATGCAACGTTCAGGGTTGATGACAACACCGGCACTGGCTCCAACCAGTCACTCGCTGACAGTCCAGAGGACAGCTTGACTCCGCCCCCTCTGCCCCCCCGCTCACCCATCCCTGACCCCGCCTCCTGCCGCTCCTTGCCCCCTCCTCTGGAGGACAAGGAGGAAGAGGAGGAGGAGGTGTGTCCGTCCACCTCGGTGCCCCCGGACTACTTTGCAGAGGAATTCCCCCCCTACCCGCCCCCACCTTACCCCTCCAGTGGTGAGGGGGAGCAGGGAGAAGATGTCTTCAACCTGCAGCCGCCGGAGGTCACAGGACAGGTCACAGTGCCCCCAGTGAGCATAACAATATATAGATGCTGATTGATATTAAAGGGTCATTTCGCCCACATTGTTTCATCACTCTGCTTCTGTTGTTTCTCTCAGGGTAAGAAGTCGATCCTCCGTAAAGCCAGCTCAGAGCAGATCGACCACAGCATACGGGTGAAGTTCAATCCTCTGGCTCTTCTGCTGGACTCGTCTCTGGAGGGCGAGTATGACCTCGTTCAGAGAGTTATCTATGATGTAAGTGACATGACTGTCTGTTCTTACCCTGTAGATCCATAGATCTTGGATTTAATCAATCATCATTAGATAAAAATGCTTCAGACAAGCTTTTGAACAACAGCTAAACAAAGTCGATTGCAGGGGCATTAATACTGCATTTATATGTTCTGCTAATTTGGTCACAGATTGTGTTTTTCAGTAATAACTTTCAAATGTTACTGTTCAAATCTGCTATTATGCTTATTTTTGTTTTTAGTGTTAGTGCTATAATTGAGATTAAACTGATGACAGAATATTTGGAACATTTTGCTATTGAATATTGGCTTGCAATCAGCAGCTTGACACTAGATTATATGAAAAATAAGTAATCACATGTCTGTCCTGCAGGTGGAAGACCCCAGCATGCCAAACGATGAGGGAATCACAGCACTGCATAATGCCGTCTGTGCCGGCCACACAGAGATTGTCAAGTTTCTGGTTCAGTTCGGTGTCAATGCCAATGCTGCAGACAGCGATGGCTGGTGAGTTTGAGCCAGAACTCATAACAGTGTAGCATCACTTTGATTTATTATTTTTCATCATTTGAATGAGAATCTGAATTGTCTTTATTAGCCAAGTACAAGGGATTTGACTCCAGTTTAACATTGCATTCAGTGTACTTGCATAGGAAAAAGAAAAAGGACATACAAAAGACAAAAACAACAAAAGACTGAACAATATGTGAAACCATTTAACCATTTGTCACCATTTTTGTGGCAATTTTCATGCATGTAGCTACGTAGCTAGCTATGCCGAGAACAATGTCAACTCCCACAAAGACGGTTTGGTTGTTTTTCCAACCAAGAAAGCAGCTGTCAAACCCGCGATGTGGGAGGTGAACAGGTCTTTCCAACATTTCTTCCTCTCCTCTCTCCTTGTCTCCAGGACTCCCCTCCACTGTGCTGCCTCCTGTAACAATGTTCAGGTCTGTAAGTTCCTGGTCGAGTCAGGGGCGGCGGTGTTTGCCACCACATACAGTGACATGCAGACAGCTGCTGACAAATGTGAGGAGATGGAGGACGGCTACGCCCAGTGCTCCCAGTTCCTCTACGGTGAGAGAAAAGACAATGCCACATGTTAACAGCAAACAGAACTTCAAAAGTCTACAAGGAGGCTGGGATGGTCCCTGATGGGTATTTGGAGATCCTTGTGTAAATTGTATGGGTCAATAGGGATTCTGAACACCCTTGAGAGAGATCAGGGAGACCCCAAGGAGGCTCCAGAGTCCATACAGAGCTTGTGTTGGTTATAAATTTTGAATGCCTTTGAAGCGCTTCTAGGTGTATATAAAGAAGTTCAGTGAATGAGTTTTGTAGGTTTTTCAGGAAGATCTACAGAAGTACACCAAAAATCCAGGCTTCTTTCAGGTGGTCTAAAGGGCTTTGAGTGGATTTTAGGGAAGGTTCTAAGTAGCAGATTTGGAAGACATGAGGGATTTAGGGGAAATTTTGGGAGATGTTGGTGGTTCAAAGTCCACTGAGGAGGTTCCAAGCATCCTAAGAAAGTACTAGCATCTAATGTTTAAGGCATTCTTTAGGGTGTTTTGTGGCTCTTAAGGTAGCTCCAGAAGTAACTAAGATGCTACACTCTTACACTATGAGGTTCAATTTGTTAATAAGGAGGTTTCATGTGTCTTCAAGGAGGTTCATGGGGTCAACATAGGTTTTGAGAGCTCACTGCAAAGTACTTCAAAGGATTATTTGAGGGTTCAACGGAAAACCTGGTAAAATTAGGGAGACTTAACATTATTAAGACTGAACTCACTCAAATTATTCCAGTAAACATAGGGATGAGAACAGTTTTAAAGTCTATTTCAGGGTCTACAATGACAATGATTCATGGGTTCCAACTTGTATTTTAAGAAATACTGAAAAGGTTTCAGGGGTCATTGAGGAGTCCCAAGGAAGTAATGGTACATGCAGAAGTTTCCTGAGAGAATTTCAGGGTTCTTAAGGGGGTTTCATGGGTCTAACTTTGCCACACTGCTTTTTACAAAATAAGATACTTTCTTGCAGGTTTTAGTCATCATGACGGTAATTCTCTTGAGAGGATATCGTTTCTAAATGCTCCCTCTCTGTTTGTGTCGCGGCAGGAGTTCAGGAGAAGATGGGTGTGATGAACCGCGGCGTGGTGTACGCCTTGTGGGACTATGAACCTCAAAATGACGATGAGCTCGCCTTCAGCGAGGGTGACTGCATGACGGTACTGAGACGGGACGATGAGGTGGAGACGGAGTGGTGGTGGGCGAGATGTGGTGACCGTGAGGGCTACATTCCGCGCAACTTGCTGGGGGTGAGCTGACTGCGCAAAGTTTTTCTTCTAACAGTTCATGGAGATGTTGAAAGCTTCTTGAAGTGTTTTTAGACTGAAGCCACTAACAGCTGATATGTTGAGTTTGAAATGATGACCCTTCTCAGAAATTTCTGGACTTGGCGCAAAGAAAATATAAAAACTAGGAGCTGCTAACTGACAAGCGCAAGCATGTTTCCTGCTGATTAGCATGTTAGCAGTTAGCTTGTCAGCTACAGTTTTTCAACAACCAACCCTGTGAGTAGTCACTACATCGGCAAGCTTCTAGAGTAAAATAGACACACAGAGGAGTTTCATGTGATCGTGGCTATGTGGTTACCCTACCGATTAAAGGAATTAACTGATGTGCACCAACTGAACCCTGTCTCCATTTTCCCTGCAAATGTTACTACTAAATATTACTAATATTACATTGTTTTTTCTAAGAACTTGCAGAAGTAATTACAGTTTTATGTCAATTCCTTTCTAGGAAATTTTTTTGAAACTGTGGGACAGGAACATAAAATGTTAAAATTTGCTGCAACAGTCTTCAGGTATATCTCAAAGGAAGGTACTGGATGATGTCCTCCTCTGTTCATTGAGCTCCAGGGGAATTGAACCATCGATCCTCCTGTGTGACTCTGCTGTTTCCTCCCTAAATCTCATCTGTTTTAATCATGTTTAAAAGCAGCTCTGAGGATCGTGTTACTCAACAGTCTTATGTAAGACGGTTCAGTCTTTCAGTCTTATCTTAATGGTGTTTTAATGAGAAACTCTTCTGCCTTTTATTTCCCAGCTGTATCTGAGGATAAAGCCGCGGCAGAGGAGCCTGGCTTAACCGGCGGCTGACAAATCCTTCAAAAGACCAAATGTTCTGAGAGGGAGGAGCAGCAGACCAATAAACCTCTGGACTCATGCAGCATGGACTCAAAATATCAGAGACAGATGTTTTCTGAACTGCCATCGGACCTGGTTAGTTTTTCAATGTCAGCACAAAGAATGTCATGATGAACTGCTGGAGAAACACAAGGAGAAACAATAGTTAATCTGAATCCTGTGGTAAAAAAGATCAGATCATCACTTTACCAAAATTTAGCAGCAGATACTTGACTTTTGCCGATGACTCATTTCAGTGATTTTTTTCCTCTGACAGCCTCCAACAGAGCCGCCCTGAGGCACCGGGCAGCCTCAACAATGAAATGTGAAAATAATTTTCTTCTTTCTTAAGATCTTATTTTACTGAATAGTGACAGTTGACATAACGACGAGGTACAGCATGCAACAAATGCCCCAGATGTTGGAATCAAACCAGGGACACGTGGCCATCATTTTTGAATTTTTTTGTTGTTATTAGAGCATTTAAGGGTAAAATCCTTTGATTTTGCTACAGCAGCATCAGTTTCACCAAATGTGGCAACTACTGAATTTCAGTGAATGTCAAAGTTTTTGATGCACACAATAGTAATCTGTGGAAACAAGATAGAAATACATTTTCTTTGGATGCTTTGTGGTACAGGTGGATATTTCAACAGGAGGGTTGTTTAATTTATTTCCAGAGTGAACAGGCTGCCCTTTATTAACATTAGTTTAATATTTAGGTTGTTAATGTTCCCCAAACACATACAGGATCTATGTGTTCATTTTTTTTGTTATTAAAGCTTATGCACAAGAGTCCCTGTTCTTCTACTTCTTCTTCTGAATCCCACATCGGTCTGTCCTGTGTTCAAACTGAGGACTTCATTACAAACCCTGAAATGCGGAAATACAGTATTTTCTTATATATCAGTAGATTATTACATTTTCCAAAATAAAAGCCTGATCTCATCTCAAATCAACTCCAAAGCTGTTGATAAATCAGAGGGTGCATGGTGTATTTTTTTTTCCACTTCCAGTGGAACTAGGCAAGCAGTTTCCACATGCTGGACCTCATCTCAGTACTGCATACACAGATATGAAAGTTATATCTGTATTCTTGCCTGACTCCTGAAGATGGAGAACAGGCAGATCAAAACAAAAAATAAATTCACACCCTGCAAAAGTAGTGATAATTAAAAAAAACGGATGAAATATACTTCAGTCAAGCTTTTTGATTTGTCACTGTAACAGTTTATTTATTAGCGAGAAGGACGGTCAGAAAAAACAAACTGATAAATCCACTCTTTAATGTTTAAATGTTCAGCTGTAGCGTTTGTGTCAGACGGTCGTCTCAGCTCAGCATCATCTTCATTCTGCAGAATCAGCTGACAAAGAGCTCCGACTCTGCAGATCTCCTCACTGGCATCAACACACATGCAGAGTCAGAATACAAAGTGCAAAGTCAACAATAAGTCCATTTGAACAGTAAGCAGTTTCAAATTCGACACAGGATCCACGGAAAGTACATTCAATATTTAGGTTTACAATTGCACAGAACCTCCAAATAATCAAAGTAAAAACTGTTTCAACACTGGGTACATATTTTATATTTAAATGAGAGGATTACAGATTTTTCTGCCAAAGAACATGCAGGTTATGTTTAGCTGCATTAAGCTGCCTGATACATCAAACCTACAGACTTTTGTATCATCAATAAACAGGAAGAGATAGAACAAACCGGAACCAAAGATGCAAATATTTCAGTGTCAGTCATTTGTAAATGCAGACATTAATGTACAGACATCAACAGGTCAAAAGCAACTCGAGTAAAAGAGCTGAGCAGACAACATGACTCTCAGCAGACTGAATGTAAGGCTGTAAAGTGGAAAAAACAGAAGCATTGTTTGGAGATGAAACCAGAATTAAACATTTCATTCCCGAAAGCATCGACGTGATGATAAATTTGTCAGTCTACAAAACTGTAGTTCATTATCCGTCAAAAACGTTGATTCGCCGTCGACCGAGTGAGCAGCCACAAACAAAACATCTGACTGCGATCAATACCAGGATCAACTGGAAAAACAGTCCCCTGCTTTGTGTATGTGGTCTGTAGGTGATCCTCGCTGACAGGACAGAAGATCTTCATCATCATGAGTAAAAGTGAATAAAGTGCAAAAGAACAGAGTTTAACACAAAGAACTGGTGGTTGTTTCAAAATTTGTGGTACGTGTGGAGCCGCGGGCATGTCGAGAGTCATCTTTCAAAAACAAATCAGTAATTGATGCTCTTCAATTAAAAAAATCCCACAAACACGTCAGTAATATGTGACCTCACAGCAAAATTCATCCACATCTGTCCAAAATGAAAGCTGTCAGTGAACCCAAGACGTTGAATACAAGTCAGCCTGGAGTGCTGAAACTAGTCCTGACATAATCCAAAACCTTGATGGTGTAATCCTGAATCAAACCTGTCTCTGCTTTGTTTCTCTTTCTATGAGCATTTGCAGTTTTTCTCTGTTTTATGTGACTGTAAATTGAATATCTTTCATTTTCAGACTTGTTGGTTCCACTAAGCAAAACATGTGAAGGCGTCATCTCTGGGGAAACTGAGATGAATTTTTTCAATAGTTTCTGAAATTCATCAATTCATTAGTTGATTAAGATAAAAAGTATTTAAAAGATGAATCAACAATGAAAATAAATGCCAAACTCAATGTAGCTTCACCGCCATATAGAAAAGACTGACTGGAGAGCAAATACTTCTTCCTCATCCACACAAACTGCAAAGCAAATGACCCTCGACAGCCACCGTGCTCCATGGAAAAAGCTCAGCAATGATATAAAACATTCATGCTTTGAAGTTTTAAGGGCTGAAACACGTAAAACCACCATGTTTGATGAGATCCACCTCAGAATAGCTGAAAGAAAGGACAGCTCCTTCCCCAACCCTGCTCTTCAAACGTCATATTTAGTCTGATGTTGTGTTTGGGCGGGACACACAGGTCAATCCACCCGTCCTCGTCGTCTGAACGTGGCACTCATGAGGTGAGCACCGTAACATTAAAACCTCAACCCCCCCCCAAAATAATCCCGCTGTCTTCTCATGACAGCCACACTAAGAAAAAGGAGCCTCTTATATCAAACTGTGGCACAACATCAGATTAACCGTCCAGGCTTAAGTCCACTGAGGTCAGCCAGTATTCATTCAAGACACGAATGTCTGCTGGGAGGAAGATGATGATGATGGAGTCTCTGGCATCACAGCGGGGTGAATGAGGACAGAACTATAGATCCAGGACAGGAGGATTAATACGCCGACATGTGGCGGGAGAGTAAACCCGATCAGAGGTGCACTGATGACATCTGACCAGTCAAAGTTCTCACGAAGCTCAACATCTGTCGATCCAGCGGTGGAGGATGAAGGAGTCGAGGTCTTTAATGCTCCTGCAGGTTCTGGTTGTGATTCTGGTTCTGGTTCTGGTCGTGGTTCTGGGAGGGGGGCAGCAAGCGGGTGACGTGGCCGATGCCTTTGGTGACGCCCTCCCTGAAAAGCAGCTTGGCGCCCAGTCGCAGGTACTCGGGGTGTTTGATGAAGCGGAAGCGAACCACGGCTCTCTCGCCTGTGCGCAGCTCGTCCTGCAGCACAGAGCTGGAGTTACATACAAGCAGCCACAAGATGGTGAACTGATCACAAGCTTTATATAATGTAGAGACCGACCTTCCCATGAAGGCACTCCACAGTGGCAGTCTGCCTGACGTTGCCGACGTGCACGGTGACCTGTGACCCCCGGCGGAAGGTCTTGGCGTGGAAGAGCAGGACGATGGCGGCTTCAAACTGACAGCAGATAGTCGGATTCATCTTGGGACTGACCATCACCATACCCTGCAACAACCAATGAGACATCACACGCTGACATCACTGCCAAGACAGCTGAAATCACACTGACATCGCTGTCATGACACACTGACATCACAGTCATCACTCAGTTTATGTGACCTCTGACCTTACGCAATAGTGAGCGGTCAAAGTTTCCCAGAGCCAGTGTGGCAGCCTGCCCGGCCCTCAGGACCCTGCACGCTGAGCGGTTCCTCTGGATACTGCCCACNGTGTGTGTGTGTGTGTGTGTGTGTGTGTGTGTGTGTGTGTGTGTGTGTGTACCTGGAACTCGGTGAGCTGCTGCATCAGCTCTTCCTGCTCCTTGCTGTTGCTCAGTGGAGGGAGGATGTTCAAGAAAACCTTCAGGAGGTCCAGACTCTCTCCAGACACACTGGACAGGGTGAAGATAGGTGTAATGCTGTGTGCACACACACACGCACGCACGCACGCACGCACGCACACACACACACACACACACACACACACACATACACACAATGACAACTTTAATCATACTGACAGGTGTCTCTAATATTTTGTCCAATGTGACCTGTTTCAGTACAATGACGATGTGAGTGAAAACTTTGAGGTGGTGATACAGTTTGACTCGAGTCAAAGAGTCCAAAAAACAAGGCGGGAAAAAGTTTTCAACTCTGTTTTAAGTAGAAGTCCTGCTTTAATTGTTACTTCAGTAAAAGTATGTCAGAACAATCAGTACAAATGTACTAAAATTCAAGGTAAAAGAACTCATTCATTATTTTCTCCATGACTCGACTGAACTGCTACAGTAGTTGTAGTATTAGTAGCAGTATTAGCAGTATTTCTACACACCATGCAGACTGAGTGAACTGCTGGGCGGCCGTCACAGCGTCGTCGGGGCTGGACACCACCATTGGCACCTTGTTGCAGCCCGGCTGCTTCAGGACTCGTTCCAGCTGCCGGACGGTTCGCTCCACGGTGCCACGGGAGCACAGGTCCACTTTACTGACCACAATGAAGATGGGAACTTTGAGCGCCATCGCCAGGCCCAGGTGCTCCCGAGTTGTACCGGCTGGATGGAGGAGAGCAGGAACACTGTGAGCATGCTGACATCAAAAACAATAAACTTCATTACCCAGAAACCACCTGGTTGGTACCAGGAAAGAGTCATTCATTCAGCTGAATATTTTATTGCTTATTGTATAGTTTTGTAAGTATGAGAGACGGCTTTCTGTGTTGTTCACATAGTTAAATCTAAGACTTTTAAGACATTTTTAATACCACATAAAATACACTTTTTATATTGACCACACTGGACAAGCTATAAAAGTATGATGGAAAACCAGTGGGGACCATGCGGCCTACTTTTCTTTATTATATTACATTTTCATCAGTTCTTCCCAGCAATATGTAACAATCAATTTTACTATAACAGACAATTGCTAAAATGAATGCAACCTGGATAAGCGGCATAAAATACATGGATGGACTAACTAATTAAACACAATTTTGTATTTATTCACTGCCTTTGTTGAGTCGGTTTCACATAATTTGACAACTGAGATGATCTTTTTTATCACTATTTGTCACTACTGGCAGATTAAAGTATACTAAAACTAACTGTGAGTTGCAGCCCTGACTGTCACAGTGTTAACGTTATCATTTCCACGTATGCAAGTTTGTATGTAAGATAGGAATGAACAACATCGCAGGCGTGACAGAGAATGGGGAACAACTTACTAATATTGAAACCTTAAATCCTAAAAAACCTACACAGTAATCAAATACAGTGAGTGAGGTTGATCAAAACCTCCTGAAGTCGCTACTGAGACAAACCCATGAGTTCATAAACCAATTCTGACTCCCTGAAGTCTGCTCTCATCCCAACACGGATCACTTCTGACCTCTAGTGGTGACTGTAAGGATCGCAGTGTCGACTGATGTCCAGACATGAATTTATGTACATCATTAACGGACAGCAGCCAGCATGTCACAGCTCTACATGTACTGTTGTTTTCTGTATGTAACATGCAGCTCACCGATGCCGGTGTTGGCGCTCACCACCAGCATGGCAAAGTCAGGGCAGTAGCTTGTGAGGCCGAAAATGGTCGTCTTCAGATACTTGTGGTGTCCTGCCAGATCGATGAAGGTGATCATCTTGGAGGAGCTCTCACAGATCTCCTCAGCTGTCCGAGACTCACTGTAGTTCACGACCTGCGCCATGACAAAAAACAACATCAGTACCAGTCTCAAAAATCTGAATTAGAAAAATAAATTGATCAGAATGGACTGATATGTCAGCAGAGAGTCAGCCAGAGTCAGCCAATATAAAAGGATTCACACTGAGATTAAAAGGGAATTTAATTCAGATGCCCTGTTACAGCCTCACAAATGTACAGGTGCTATTGTACCAAAAATATGAAAATATGTAACTGTAAAGGTGTTTATGAAGGAAAAACGTTAATTGGTATTTAATTAAAGCTAATATCTGCTCTCTCCTTGTAATCAGTGAGCTCACCTCTCCTTTGCTGTTGAAGCCCAGGATCTCAAAGCTGATGCTGGAGGTGCGTCCGGTCTGGATCTCGTGCAGGTGTCTGAAGAGGTTGAGCCGTGCTCGGCCACGGCCGTTGTCCAGCTCGCCCTGCGTCAGGACTCCCAGCAGGGTTGATTTTCCAGAGTCCACGTTCCCCAGAACCGCCACCCGCAGGTCCAAGAACTGTCCCAGTTCAAAACAACATGAGAGAGTAGAGGGATCATAGTCTCTCATATAAGCCTGTTTAACAAAGCTCTGCTGCTGCCTGCAGTTGAGATAAATTTGGGTTCAAGTTGCGGTCCTTTTCAATGTCTTTGGTCATTTTCAAATCTGTGGTGTTCAGTTCTTTTGAGTTGGACTCTGGTATCTTCTCCTCCTTTGTACAATTTGTTTGGGGAGATCTGAACTCAGGTGAAGACCAAAACAAACTAAAATTACCCTTTTGTGGGTTCATTTGTGGTGGGACCCTCAATCTGACCTGACTACAAGGCAAACTCTGCAAGTTGGAGCTAAACAGTTCCCTGAGCCAGGGGCGCTTTGCATGCTGGGACAACTGAAAGAGTTTCTAGTGCTGAGCTGAAGAGTGAATCCAGTCTGACTTGGACTAGCTTCTTCGTATGTATGCTCTCTTTGTCTCACCCCAGAACCATCTAACCCAGTGCTTCTGAAAGTCCAGACCTCGGTCCACATCCAGACCGAACAGCAAGTCGTTTAGAGGAAGCGGTCCTGTCCATCCTGAGCGTGATCATGGATTCGCTTGCCTTCCCCTGACTCACATCAAAAACTCTGTAATTCCCCCACAGACAGGAAGGGATACTCACAGAGAGTCACTAAGCTCGTCTATTAGACACAAGAGGTATTACTTGGGTATATTTTGTTGGCCAACTGTTGTATTGAGTCTCAAACTGAGTATTTTTGATCCAGACCTCAGATTTGGACCTTTGAGTGATCAGTTTGAGAATGCCTCATCTAACCAATGAGCAGAGAGAACCTTCTCACCTGGCTTTAGTGATGCATTTTGGTTTGCTGAATGCAACAAGTTCAACTCTGACTCAGAGCAAACAAACTTGAGGCTTGAAAACGCTCTGAAACACATACACAACAGGAAAAGCAGAGCCTGGAGGACAGACTCCCACCTGCTGATCATCAGGAACTTTGCGAACCAGGACTTCTGCAATTTTGCGCGTGTTTCTGTCTGAGTCGTAGTCCACCTCCCTCTCTCGGAGTAGAGTGATGTCAGCACCGACTCTGATGAGACAGAGAAGGAAAACCTGATCAGACAGATTACAGCTCACAACACAGCGGTGCGTTCAGTTCACACGACTGTCGACCATCTTCAAGCGTATACCACCAGTTTTCAGATTCATTTTTCACCCTCTGGTTTCAGTTTGGTCTCAAAATGAAAATCAACTTGCAGTGACTCAAAACCTGCAGGAGCTAAATCCTCCACCTATTTGTCACTTATCTTAGTGACATGTGATACTGCAGCTGAGGAGGAGGACTGCTTTGAAGGTCCTTCCTGTTGTTTTGCTTATTAAAAAATTCACATTATCTTTACACTGAGAAATAAATAATTTCCCTCCCAGGCTTGCTGCTTTGTTAAAATACAGAAAGTTGGAGAGCCTTCATTATGGTGGTCACATGCATGATTAAAAACAAGAACACTATCATTATTACTACTGAATGCGTCAGCTTTTGAAAACAGTCCCTGACATGATGGCATAACTCTGACAGACACGCCTTTGCTGTGATGAATTAACCAGCACGTTGACTTTCATCCTGTACTGAAATGACTGTGACCCTGAAAGCAGAGAAACAGCTGCAGCCACTTAATGAATCACTGGTCCTCATGCAAGAAGCAACAGTATGAGCAGGTTTGTTCTTTAGTGGCACAAACAAATGATGGAGGCAATTTTCTCATATTTATAATTGTCTCTGAGGTACGAACAGATCTGTCTCACGAGGCATCTCCAGTATCATCCTCTGTCATAACACCTGTCTGTTTAACATCACCCGCTGCAGGCTGTCAGAAAGTGTATTCATGTATTATCTAACTTACTCTTTGGGATCATTTTTTTAAGAAACTGCCCACAAACAGAGCACAGCAGGCAGCCTTATATGGCAGCTTTAGGAGTGATTGTGGTGCTGATCAAACCTCCTGAACAGGTGACATTCATCAGGCTGAAGTGAGAAATTAACGACGAGTTTGTCCAGTGAGGGGAGCAAAAACACGAACGAGCCTCACAGAAAACACCTTTCAAGAAAATGAAAATGTTCTAACATGAGCCTCAATGGTTCTCTACAGCTTCTGTAAACCATTTAAACTTCATTACACACAAAAAAGACGACCTACTTCTCTGCCATCCTCTTTAAGGTCTTGAGCGAGGCCTTCATGTCAGCCTCGGTCAGGCCGACCAGCAGGCCATTGTCTTCCACTCCAATCTGGTAGACGGCCTCGCCACGGCCCTCCTGCAAACGCCACTTGAGCTGCGTGGCCAGATGTTCGAAGCGATACTGAGTGGGATTGACCAGCTTCAACTACGAGCAGAGAGACAAACAGAAACATGTTGGTCCAACAGGTAAATAAACAGAGCGCACAGTTTAAACAGAGCATGACCCAAAGTAGAATTATGACGTGTTATAGTTAAGACAGAAGACTTTAAATGTAACACAACAGATTAATTTCACACAAAGGGCTGCAGCTAATGGTTATTTTTATTAGATTACTCTGTCGACTGTTTTCTTCATTCATTGATTACTTTGTCTATAAAGAATCAGAAAACAATAAAAAGCCCAAACAACAAACAGTTCAAAACCTGAAGATTATCAGTTTGATCATCAGGTATAACATGATTTTTAATCATCTATCTTCTGCTTTAACAGTCCAATAAAACCGTAATGCTACAACTCATCTGTTCCCTAAATCATCTCTACACTCTGAGAGAAATCAGAAAAGTAATAAAATACATTCTGCAGCTAATATTGTGGTGTGAAAAAACCTAGAATAATGAAGACAGTTACCTTGTACTCGATGTTTCCTTCTTCAGCCTGGAAAAAGAGAGAAAAAAGACAGAAGAGGACACTTAAGTCAAACTAATGTCAAAATGGCTGGAGTAACTGTTGTCTACACTGTATGTCCAAACATATATGGACAGCCCTGTCCACATACTTTAGTGTACTTGATGTCTGATGCTGTTTTTGTCTACCTCTGTTCTGGACGCACAGAGATGAAACTGAATATTGAACTTAATTGATGCTGGGCATGATGGAGCACGGTGTCATTCTCCTTCTGTTCTGTGCTTTCAACACTTCTCTAAGTGGCTCTTGCTCACAGCACACAGTGAGCTGAGATCAGATGAATCCATTTGCACCTCTTCTTTGCAGAGAATGAAAATGAGGCATGCTATGGATGCAGGACATGACATTTGTGCCATTGCTCTTTATTAATCTTATTTGCAGAAAACAAAAAAAAACTGCCATATGTATTATATCACATCCTCTAAGTCACTGTGTGTGTATTTGATTAAAATATTCTGATCATTTTCGATTGTAAATTTTGAGGACAGTTACTGTATGCAAGTGCTTTCTGGCTAAGCAGCCTCTAATAGTAACAAGGCCTACAGTTAGTGATACATTCAGCTGTAGTAGTTTTATGTTTCAGAAAGTCGAGACGTCATGTTAGATATCACTGGGTACAGTTAAGTGAGAAATGTGTTTTAAAGTAACTGTTGTGACATCAGTCCCATTTGTGAGCAGCGGTAGGCACATAAAACCCGCGCGCCGACCAGGAGAAAATGTCAGCCAAACTGAATGTACTATTCTGGTAATTTAAAGTTTCTTTAAATCAAACAAAATAAAAATATATTATTTGACTCGGACCATTTCCTACAAGATGAACTTGTCTATTCGGTATGAAGTAAAATTTCGTGGATATCTGTTTACACAAGTTTCCCCCAGTAAATCCAGATTTCTTCCACCGAATATAACGTTAAATTAGCGCTAAATCAGCGGTAGTTTAGCTAAGAGTTAAAAACGTTAAACTATTCCGATAGTTGGAAGCAAAAATAGTACAGCAGACACTACTTCTTGATGCTGAGGCATACGCCGAATTATTAATCGGTCGTTAGTCTTTCAGAATATACACTGAGTGAACTTCGTGGCCTTTGTGCGTCAACTATTTGGACAAATATATTTTTAATTGTCAAATTTTTAAGGGCAGTTTCTTGTGACGTTTTCGACACTCGAAGGAGCAGCAGACAGTAGCGGGAGGGGCTCGTACATAAGGTCTAGCTCACAATAACAATATTTTACAGCATGTTATAGATGTTTTATTGGTGTGGTGTAAACAAAATGAATCTGTGATTAGCCTGAAACTAGCTAGGGTTTGCTGCAGCACCACTAGCTACCGTTAGCTGGCTAGTTTAGCGGGCTGATGTCCCTTAATCCCCGGGCTAAAGAAAGGAAGCTACCTCCGGTGGAAAATACGGTGGAGGTGTTTTGTTGTTCCTGTTGTTCTTTTTATTCCTTCTTCTCCTGCCTCGTTTGCCTCTTCTCGTTCGCGACTTTTTCGACGTTTTCTTCCCGTTGTTACCGGAGCCAGAGCTCTGTCCGTGCCTGCCGTGTCCGGGCGACACTGCACCACTCTGGGACAAATCCACCATCACTGAGCTCAGTGTGACCGCGACAGCCTGAAACCTGAGATCACCGGGAGCAGTCTGAACTCAAAGTACTGAATTCACATACAGTTGCATATAATAATATTGATAACACTGCTAGTCCTCTTTCTAACATCGCATCTATCAAACTATACGGCCTGTCTGGCTGAAGACCTGCAGCCAAGGATGCTCTCTCCTCAGCATCACAGACTCCGTCAAGTCTGTTTTATTACGTACAATACAGCTTCCCGATACAGCGTTCAAAATAATTTCGCCAGCCGCTCGTCCGAACAGGAAACGAGTTTAAATTTCAAAGTATAAGTACAGCAGTCGTTTTGTTTGCTGTGGTAAAAACAATTTCTTACCCGGATTGTTAAAGTGATATCAAAAGTATTGATTTAGGATTAGCAGTAAACTTTCTGTAATGACATCTTACACAAACTCAGACCTTATTTCTTTAACTGTGCGACATCCATGATGAATTTTTGTTACAGGTCTCATCTTTGAAGGACACATCAGATTCAAACCAAACCTCCTGCGTCCTTAAAAAAATGTGCAAAAAGATTTTGTGTGCCTACTGTCAGAAGAGTGTTTAGGTAATTACACCACATTCAATGGAATTACTTCATATTATAAATCCCCATTGTCCCCTTGAATTTAGCCTTGAAGTAGACTCAAACTTAAAAACTTAAATCATCTTAAACCTGTGTAAATGATTTCGAATATGAACCATAAACCATACTGACATACTGCCACTTTCCCCTGACGTCACACTCAGGGAGGGACGGTGAAATGCTCTTCTCTAAATGATAATGTCCCACTGCTGTGTTCCAGCTTGTAAATGGCATAAACGTAAGCAGTCTGACAAATCATTATCATTATCAATCATCATGTTATTTTACCTTGAAATATGGCCCGATGTCTCTTCAGANATTTTTACTGCCTCTGTTAGCCTGCGGATGCTACCTTCAGCTAGCCTGAAGCTACCGTAGCTACCAACTCGCCACTCAGGAGGACAAGCTGAGCGGACAGAAATCCTTCTGTTTCTCATTGGTTTTTATTTCCCCACCGGGTCACCGTCAGCAGCGTGAGTTATGTGGAAAGTAACTTTACAAGCGTTCGGTGTTTTACTCCTGGCCTGGTTCTTCGGGAACTTTGTTCTGGGTTGGTTTCAACAAAACAACGTACGACCCCAAACGCAGCACAGCGAGCATCCGAGCAGAGCTGCAGACAGTCAAGACCAGAGCTGCTTTTGCCATGTAAGTTGCCTCCACACGGTGCTTGTGTTACGTTGAATTCAAAACGATGTTATAACGGGTTTCGTCATTCTGTGTAAAGCTTTAAACGTGGCAGCACGACACGACACCAGCTACCATTCAGGAAATCTTCTAGCATTTTCTACTGTCATCTTAATTTGACGTCACCGTGCGTGCGTGCGTGCGTGCGTGTGTGTGTGTGAGTGAGTGAGTGATGCTTGCTAGTAGCAACACTGCTTCTGTGTGTGAAAGTCGCATTACTACTCTTGTATAATCTTTATTTTTTATTTTTTGGCACTCATAAAATTAAAGTTAGTCTTTATAGGTGTCCGAGAAAGGAAACACATTGCAGGTGAATAGCTAACTACGTTGTTGTTGTAATTTATTAAATTTCTGTCTATCTTATGAAAACTGTTAAGATTTTTCAAGCGAGGCTTATTAGATGCATTTGATGGTAAAATGTATGTTATAAGATGGTACTTTACACATCTATTTGACATGCGTCCCATTGCTGTTGCATTCTTGATTTATTGAAAACGTCTCACATTTTATTGTTGGTTTCTTCCATCTCTACAAATTAATATTTTCGCCATTTCGAGGCTTAGTGTAAAATTAAAAGCAGTGGTGACTTATGAGGAGGAAAAATAACAATAAATATCCCAAATTACACGTCTTGAAACTACTGTTATTTTCACTGCTCAGTAGAAAAGCGTGGTGTACTGTGATTGGCTGTGGCAGAGCTCCCGCTTCTCTCGGTCTTATGGGGGTTGTAGTGTTTTGCGCCACATCCAGCAGTCGCTCGTAACAGCGTCTGATCCGGAAGAGGACTACAAAGTGGGAGGTACCGATGGGGGGCAGGGTTTCGCTTGACAGCTGGGTGTTTGGAGGCGGTCCCCCGGGCGGGCACGGGACTAGAGGTCTGTAGTGACAGCTCAGCCCACAACCAGAGCTGCTGCTGTGACATGTGGGCACCAAGTTTAATGAAGAGGAAGTTTTGATGTGAGGGGATTTAAAACACAGAAATAAGAACAAGGAACTAACAGCAATATGCTGAGAGTAATTTGCCTCTTTCTGCCCTTCCTGGCTCTCGGTGGACTGCTGCACTCCGAGGTCAGCTGAGGTTTGGTTTATGTGATTTGTTTATACCATACTGAGACTTTCCAGGTATTTCTGTCTAACTTACTGCAATACCAGTCTGTAATTTTCTTTTTTGAATAATTTCCTTGGTATTTACCTGAAAAGGACAATGTAATTTGGCACTAATTATTGGTAGGAATAGGAACTTTGAAATAAAAATTCAATTTAAAGTCAACTCAATATTAATTTACTGTTCAGTTATGAGTGGATACTTCAGTCATCACATATGCTGAACTGTACGTTTGCCTTTTGACCAATTTCATGAGTTCAGTTGGTCTGCTGTTAACAATAAATTGGAAATAATGAATTGGAAGTGTACCAACTAAACACTTGCTTTTTTCTTCATAATGAGCACAAATTGTCCATTTCTTTCCCCTGGTAACATCTTTGGAAATTACTGGGAAGCTACAGACCTGTCATTGTTAGCAAAAAAGTGTAATTTAGTTCAGCACAATAACTTCGATATGGAATTGGCTCAAAAACAATAACCAGTCATAGTTATTTTACAAAGCTCTACATTTTTGATTGTCTTATTCTCCAGGCAGTGACTGGTCTCCATTAATAATGTTTACCAGTGATGTGAAGTTACTGGGTACACACATGAAAAAACCCTGATATGTTCATTGTACGCTTGAGGGACAGCAACGCATTTGTTTCAATTTAAATAACGAAACCAAGAGATACATAGGATAACAAAGCTTTGAATAGACTTTGAATTACGAATCACTAATACATAAGGTCTTGTGTTGTGTGCTGTTCGTTCAAGGAAAGTTTTAATATATTTACTTTCTAGCTGAAACGATCAGCCAAAACTCCAGCTGGTCCTCTTTGTCTTCTGTGACAACAAACTGTGTCTTTGGGTTTTCCACCATTGGTCTGAAAAACTATTGATAATGAAAATAATCATCAGTTGTGGCTTGAATTTACTTGCGCGCTCTGACAAACACAATCAGGAGCTGACCAGACACTTGACTCTGTTTTGTCAGCCACTTAAAGCAAATGTGTGCAGTGGATTAAGACTCCAGGTGATGGTTGGTTACCTGCCACAGTGGCAGGTAGAGTTAATTAATAAGCCAGTCCAAAGCCTCTTCACTAGAAACATATTCAGTTTACAATGATATAAAACAGTAAAAAGCAGGAAATCATTCACAGTTGAAGAGCTGGTTTGAGCAAATGTTTGACATTTTTGCTTGGAAAATTGAGAAAAGTTGCTGTTTAGTTTTTCAGTCAAATAAATGACAGAATTTTTCAGCTGCGGTCTTTATTTGCAGATCACTTTTAAAACACAAAGCTAACAAAGCACTTTACTTGATTAAAATAACATTAAAAAACTGTAGCTGATTCAACCTGATGGACAGCAGTAAATGAAGATGTGTTTTCCTCGAAAGGTACGAGGTGAGATTAGAAACCAGCCAGCACAGACTTTGGTTTCCACATTTCATATCCTGCAACAGGTGATTATTTTCACAACCAAGCATCAGATCAGATTCTCTAACAGTGGTTTATTTTTATTTCATGTATTATTTTTGAAAATAATACTTAGGTCAGGGCTCACGAATTGAAAGTTCCTGCAGCTTTTCTGAATTTATTCACTGAGATAAATATGAGTGAAACACAGAAGCAGCTGCAGAAAATTAAATTCAAGAAGAATGTGTTCAGGAAAAATGTGACTAATCCTAAAAACTACCTGAATTTTAACTTTGTTCTTGTTCGGTTGTCAGAAGTTTCATCATGTGAGGTTTAAAAGTTCTCATTTATAGTAAAACCCTGTTTGTCTCTGCTCTCTTTTAGCTCACAGGAGTCCTGGACGACTGCTTCTGTGATGTCGAAAGCATTGACGTCTTCAACAACTTCAAGATTTACCCTCGTATCAAGAGGCTGACAGAGAAAGACTACTTCAGATACTACAGAGTAAGAGCAGCTGCTTCACTGTTAACACGATACAACTCACCTGACCGATAGTTTGAATTACCTTCCAGACCCTTATATAATAAAATGGGGAAAATCAGATTTATAAAGTCAATGATACTAAAATTCAGGGGTAAAATCGCTTTTTACAGTGAGCACTAATCAATTAGGTGCTCATTTACATGTTTCCCTTTTTTATGTACTACACAGTGAAAGTGTTTACTTCCACTAACAGAGTGTGTGTGTCAGGTTATCTGGGCTTGTTTAACTGCAGAGTCAGTTTCTTCTTGTAGTGAGAAAATCAATAATATTTGGATGTGGGGACAAAAAATCTGTTCATTTAAATGTGTTATTTCTTACAGAAAGTCTGTAAAAATGATGTTCCTTCATTGTCAAGTTCACTGCTGTCCTTTTAACAACTTTCAATTTTCACAAATTTGACCTCATGGACGACAGTATTTATCTGCTTCACTCTGCCTGACGCAGAGTTACGTAGGTCGTCACAGTAACAGCGGCTGCTGCTGTAAATAGCACTTTGGAAAGGGCACTCCCTGATATGTAGGCTCATGCAAAAAACCTGTCTGTGTAGATGCTTTGATTTGCACCTGCTGGAGAAAGCAGATGTCAGGTAAACAAACCGTTGTAGCATTTAGTCACACTGAGCTGTTGTTTGTCTAGAGTGGCTGTTACACAACAGGATACACTGTTGTGTTAACGAAGTATTTTGAAATACTTAAACTATTGCAACTGTAGTCCATGAGCAGATGCAGTGAGAGGACGATATTTTCAGCCAATTTTTTAACTACTGTATTAAACAGGTACTTGAGTCTGTTTATAGCTTAGTTGGAAATTCTTAAAAATGTATTTACTCTGTTTTGTTGAAGTCATAGTTTAGTGTTTTCCACTAGTCTATACAATGTTGGCTGCTCCTGCTCAACAGCCAAAATTTTTTTTAAAGCTAATATGATAAAAGAAAAAAGTTGTTAGTACAATCCCGGTCCCAAAACAGTCGCGACACTGTGTAAAACATAATTAAAGCAGGAAGTTTTCACACGTCGCACATTTGTCCTGTCAGATGTGTCCTCACTTCCTGGAAACACTCCTTTCGGTTGAGGTGGAGGGTGGAGCCTGGTTAGAGCATGCAGGAGGAGGATGAGGACACAACCGTAATGATGAATGCTTGTGCATTGATTTCAATAGTATGTGTATATTTGGATATATCCACAACATCAATGAGACAGTGGACAACAATACACAGACAAGGGGAAAAGAGTAAAAAGCAGTTACACTCTGTGACGTCCCCACTCGCTGGCTGTGTAACAGGGTAGCAGAACAGATCCTGCGGATGGCAGGGATGGCTCCCGTGGTGGAAACCATATTGTCAAATCTTTACTAGTGGACACATTTCTACCATCTCACGGTGTATACTGTCATACCACCCGACCTTAGGTGATAGTGTCATGTATGAAAGGATGGGTCGAGGTTTACCAGTTTGTGAAACAAATCATTGTATAAAGGATATTACTACATGGGCTCAGGAGCAGAAAGATCTTCACGCTGAGATGAGCCATTATTTCATTTGTTTTAGCTGTGCCTCCTTTTGTTAATGAGACTATGAATCTGATGAAATCGTACTTTCTGAGAGAAGTTTAGTAGTGATGTGGTTAGTTTCATTGAACCTGACATTGAGTTAAAAAGGATTTAAATTTAAACTCAGCTGTGTTTGATCACCAAAACTTCTCAAAGGTGACGAGTCCACTCAGGCATGTTTCTCTGTCTTTTCTCCAGGTGAACCTGAAGCGTCCATGTCCCTTCTGGCCTGACGATGGACATTGTGCCATCAAAGACTGCCATGTGGAGCCCTGCCCAGAGGTCAGAGGCCAACCACACCCACATCTGTTTAGTATCATGATAATACATCTTACTGATCGAGCACTTCTCTAGAAACTCAGAGATGTCCTATATGGCAAATTAGGTATGCCAGTAAAACCCACAGGGATCTAAAAAAAACAATACAAGGGCAGAATGTGGCTTTAACTCCTGTCTAAGTAAGGATTTATTTTAGTCTGTGTACCTGTACTTTTATATGTAGCTATTCACTGTGAATTCATTTAGTTCAACACGAGTTGAACAAAATTTACCCATTTAAAAACACTGATTAAACTATGGATGATTTAGGGTTCATTTATTTTGCTGCTTAGATGAAACTTTTGTCTGTTTGTTTGTTTTTTTGTTTGTTTGTTTGTTCATTCATTAATCTATGTTTGTTCCGCAGAGTAAGATTCCAGTGGGCATCAAGTCTGGCAACTACAACAAGGTGAGACTTTGGGTGTGACTCTCAGTTAGAAACACAACACAGGTGATTATAAAAATGTGCATCTGGTCAATACTAATCATCAGTTTTATTATCATATTTATCATGGCATCTGTAGGTCTGGGTATTGTTTGAACACTAGTGTCAATGTGCCAGTACTGATACCAAAAAGATATTTTTTCAGTGTCTTACTTTGAGAAATATAAAGAGTTTCCATGAAACCCTCCTATTAATAAAAGAAGCCAAAGCAGATACAGGAACTTTGTCTTAATTTGTCCGAATTTAGATAGAAATCAGGAACTGAAGAGTATGTCGACAAGATTATGAATCTAACCAGACTTTCAGTTCAGTCACTGATAGTCCACAGAGTCATTTTGGATGGGACCAACAAAGCATTAAAGCTGGAGATGGCTTCTTTTAATAAACACATAAATAAATAACTCCATATTAAAATAAACACAAGAAAAATAGGTGTCATGAACAAACCTTTCAGTCTGAATCGACTGCCTCACTTGCACTTACTGCTCACTGCTGTGGGTGTGTACTGTGCAGCTCTGTTAGCTGCTGATCCAGAGTCTGTCGGCTCAGGAGGGTTGTGCTGGAGCACAGCCCGTCACTGTCATCGCTACCTGGATCCAATTACCTCATGTCCCATTCACATGTAATGCTTTCGTATCAGTTCCAGCCTAATACAGAGTTAAAGGGTGATTCTGATGTTAGTCAGCAAATCCTATTGAAGACATGTTAGTCCATCTGTCAATACTGTCTCACCACAGTTACAAAGTTTCCTGTTGAAAAAAGTAATCCCCTAAAACAGCTGCTTGCGGTTGGTTTTATCAAACAAACAGGAGGATTTAGTATATTCGGTGGGGACTATTTTCAGAGGTGGATTAATCCACTTTTGGTGCTCTAGTGAGTGTTTGTGGCAGCAAGGCGGTGTATGTGGGAGTCCAAATAAACTACAGTGTGTGTTCATGATACTGAAGGAACAGTGCGACAGTGTGACTCATTTTAGCTCGATATATATCAGGCTGTGATACACACACTGTTGGTTTTAAAATCGACATAGAAAATCATTAAACTTCTGTAATTAAACAGCCGGTAAGCTGCAGACTGTAAACACAGCCTCAGATTGATATTAAACTCCACGACTCTGACGACAAACTCCACGTTTAATGGAGTTTATGACCTGCTGCGTTTGTCCCAGCACTTCTGTCTCATCAGCTGATTCAATAAACACACACACACACACACACACACACACACACACTGTAAACTCTCGGACCACTCAGCTTATCTCCTCTGGTAGTTTCCATGTACAGACTGAGGACTGAGTGTTTGCCTGCTGTTGGCCAGCAGTCTGATGTTTGTCTTGTGATGAACCACAAGTGTTTGGACATCTGCAGTCGTCTCAGTCAAGGTCAAAAATGTTTCACTGACGGTCAGCGGGGACACTCACTGTTCAGTGGGAAGGAGACGTGATAATGTGCCACTGTTATATCTCGTTTATTTAACTTGTACCAAAATCAAAGTGTAAAAGCAGAATGTTTTTTGGAAGAGGAGCTGGAACAGACACGGGCTAGCTGTTTCTCCCCTGCTTTCTGTCTTTATGCTAGGCTAAGCTAACCAGCTGCTGGTTATAGCTTCATGTTGAACAGACAGAAAACATTAGCTAGGTAGTACAGTAGATTAGTATTAATCAGAGTCAGTTAATAAAAGTATTAATACTGTGTTGGCTTGATATCAACTGCTATGATATTCCTCTTACTAACAGTCTCTGTCTGTCTGTCTGTCTGTCTGTCTGTCTGTCTGTCTGTCTGTCTGTCTTTCTCTCTCTCTCTCTCTCTCTCTCTCTCTCTCTCGCTCGCTCTCTCTTTTTCCAGTACTCCCAGGCAGTGAATACGATGTCGGACATGACAGAGTGTGAACAGGCGAAAGAACTGGGCGCCATCAACAGCACCTTGAGGTGACACTACAGTCTTCCTCCTGTCTGCACCTTCACTCTGTCAGCTGCAGCCGCTCATTTACAAAATACAAGGCAGCTTCAGCAGCTGATAGTAACAAGTGAAACATTAACCAACATCTGACTGGCAGCTGCTGGCAGTTTCCCACCATTCACGACGAACGGCAGACTCACCTTCACTGCACGTCTGTCATGGAAAATGTGGAGGGGCAGTCAGAGAATCTGACAGAGGAATATTCAAACCACAGAAACGCTTTAGTACAGCACTGAAGAAATTTAAAACCTGCTCAGCTCGCTCGACTCAAAAGATTAAAGATAACCTCACGACGAGCAAACAAGGAAGAGAGAACAGACAAGAGGGTACCTGCAGAGCCCTGAAGTTTGATTGAACCATACATACTCATACTTTCAAACACTGGTTGCACACATTGATCACAAACTGATCTCCTTTCTCTTCTCAGGCTTCTTACATTTTAGTCAGACAGGAGCTGATTATTGATTAATGGATTATTATCCCAAACAGTGACAGAAAATGAGAAGTCTTTTTCATTGATAACTTTGTCATAGAACTTCAAGTTTGTGTTTTATTGTTTTTGATGAGTTTTTTCGTTTGACCATGTTCCTGTATGTAGTTCTTTCGTATTTCTTTATTAAGTTTATATCACTTCCCGTTTCAGTAACCAGAGTAAAGAGGCGTTCGCTGACTGGGCGAGACACGACGATGCTCAGGATCACTTCTGTGAGCTGGATGGTGAGGATTTCCTCTGTCCGTCCAACACTTTGATCGACAGAATGTGAACTACTGCACACACTGCCATGAAATGTATTGTGAGAGGCTGAATCCTAACAATTTTCACGACACCCCTGACATTTAATCAAACACCACCAACATGATAATATCAAAATCTGGTGGGAAAGGATCACAATCATCAGTATCACATTCATGTTGGTGGAGCCAGACACAAATTCACACATCACAACAAGCTCTCTTACATGTGATGATGTTTCCATTAATGTGTGTGTGTGTGTGTGTGTGTGTGTGTGTGTGTGTGTGTGTGTGTGTNTCTTTAGTTAGTTTGCTTTGATTAATAAGACGTCCTTAGCTTTACTGCTTTGTCTCTCTCTGTGTCCAGGTTTGTGTTTAGAGAAGAGAGTTTTCTACCGGCTCATCTCAGGCCTCCACAGCAGCATTAACATCCACCTGTGTGCTGAGTACCTGCTGGACGGTAAGACAAGTTCAGTGTAATTAAGCTCATTTAGTCTCAAGTCAATCAAACATAAGATGAGGTAGCACTGAGTTATGCACAGTACACCTGACTGTATTTGAATTTAGTTCATTTTTGTTATTTATTTTGCTAAGTTTACCAAATCCCTAAAACAAAGCGGTGAGTGCTGTTGGTGTTTGATTCCTCAGAGGGTTGGGGGAAGTCAGTCTGGGGTCCAAATGTTCAAGAGTTTCGGCAGCGCTTTGACACGGCAGAGACGAAGGGCGAGGGCACGCGGCGGCTGAAGAACCTGTACTTCCTGTACCTGATCGAGCTGCGGGCGCTCTACAAGGTGGCTCCATACTTTGAACGAGCATTCGTCAACCTGTACACTGGAAACACTCAGGAGGACGGAGCCACTAAGGACCTGCTGCTGCAGGTCTTCAATGAGATCAGGTAAGATTTGTTGTCTTTTAAATCAAAATGTCATCAAATATTGTTTTGTTATTTCTTTTGTTAGTTGGCAGTCTTTGAAGATCATCTGCTAGAACCTTTAAAACATCCACATCTTTTGCTCCTGACTGATAATATCTCAACAGCTTTGAATGGACTTTTCATCTTGTTCCACCAGCAGACAGAAACTTGTACGCTGATCCAAACAGGTGTCAGTTCATGACAGGACACCTCTGAAGCTGAGTTCAAACTGGCTTAACTTTTCCTGCAGTGCACTGTCAAATACATGCACGTTCCTGGTCGATTAGTTGTCACTGTGATTGGAATGATTTCTGCTCTGTACCTGGTGATGTACATCATGCTGCTGCCAGCTGAGCCCTGTGGGGTTTTCTAACCACAGAGCTATTCTCACTCTGCATGCTCGATTAAACTGTTGACTAATTAGTTTGCAGGTTCCAGCTTCTGAAATGTAAATACTTCCTTGTTTTCTTTGTCTTTTTGATAGTTATACTGTTAGACAAATCAAGCACTGTGAACACGAGTGTAGGAACTTAAGGACATTTTCACTGCTTTATGACTTGGTATAGACCAAACAATCAACCAATTCTGAACATAATTGGCACATTAATAGTCATCATAGTTGAGTTTAGTGTTTTTTGTTTTTTTTTGCTCCCAAAAACAAGAGTCTGAAGCACAACTAATCCAGGAAACTTTGAAGTGATGCCTGCAACTTCAAAAGTGCGTTTCAACACAGAAATGTACTGGATTCATGTATTTGTCAGAGGTTTTTTAAGACTAACACCTCCTTTTGTCTTCCAGAGCTTTCCCAATGCACTTTGATGAGAAGTCCATGTTCGCTGGACACAAAATGGAAGCCAAAACATTAAAGGTGAAAATGATATTGGTTTGCCATCTTTTTAATGAGCAGTGAACCACAGGAGCTAGAAAGCAGTCAACAGTTTAATTTATCCGTTTGTATCTATTTGTTTTTGCAAAATAGCAGTGTATCTAGCAGTGTATCCAAACTCCATAACCTTTAAAATATACATGTAAATATACAGAAATTCTGCTCGTCTCATCTCTTAAATCCTTCAGGAGGAATTTCGCCTCCACTTTAAAAACATCTCCAGGATCATGGACTGCGTTGGCTGCAGTAAATGCCGACTGTGGGGGAAACTGCAGGTGAGCCATTTCACTGTGTCTCTGCCCTGTGAACTGCATTTATGTTCCTTCTCGGTTTTATTAATGTCAATCAAATATAGAGCTCATCTACAAGACAGATGAGACTGAACCACATGTGGTTCAGACAGAGAAATGCATTAAACTGGTTCCAGAAGCGCAGGGACTTTTTCATCGTGACAAAACTGACTAACATCATCAACTTTGCCAAAGCCAGAATTCGTATTTGGCAACAAGCACAGATTGGACAGCAGAGATCAGCAGAGCATTGTGTATTCAAGACACTTTAAAAAAGTGCATCATGGGAAAATGTAATGTAAAAAAGTAGTTTGACATTTTGGGAAATAAAACATTCACTTTCTTTGCAAAAGAGTTTGATGAGAAGATCAGAATCAGAGTCAGAATTGGCTTTATCGGCCGAGTATGTTTGCACATACAAGGAATTTGACTCCAGTTCCAGTTCCAAACACTGCACTTGCATTGGGAAAAATGGACCAACAAACAAGCGAAACAAAAGACTGAACAATATGATGCGTCGGTGCAACATATCACGACAGATGTATTCCTACTAAATTCAGGTAAGAAGTCGCAGAGGTTTCTAACAGTTTTCCTGTGTGTTGTGTGCAGACTCAGGGTCTGGGCACGGCTCTGAAGATCCTCTTCTCTGAGAAGGAGATCCAGAACCTTCCTGAACACAGCCCCTCCAAAGGTTTCCAGCTGACTCGACAGGAGATTGTGGCCTTACTGAACGGCTTCGGCAGGTACGTTCACGGCTCACCTGGAGGACAGACAGGAGACTGACAGACAGATCATTCAGTGAATTAAATAACATGAAATTAAAAACCGTCATTTTGAAGGTCAATAAATTTATCTCGAGTGAGAACGTGGAGTAATTAACTGTCAAATTTGATGAGACTTTTACTGATTTTCATTACTTTGTTTTTCTCAAGTGCATCGTAGTAACACAAATTTGATTAGTCAGTTCATAATTCTTTATTGTAGGTTGATCAAATATTGATTCTAACTAAATGCTGTAAAAGGCTGATCATATGAGCGATGCCCTTTTAACTAATTAATTATAGTGCCTGAGTAATCATTTATGACGGGACATGACATTATCATACGCCATTAAAAACCGTTGTCTCACTGGTGGCTGCTGGTTATTTACATTCTGTTGACACGCTAACAGTGTTGACTTCAGTCTTGGTTCACTAAGCTTCAGACCATAGAAGAAGACCGTTTACTCGAAAACACAGTCTAACTGTCTCTTGTTAACGAGTGGAAGGATCCCAAAGCAACCATTGACTTTTTATTTTTTACACACAAATATTAGAAGTAATTTAGTTCTTTATTTCGAGAAACGAGTAGCTAACATTTTCAAATTATCCACCATTGTACTACAATTATCCCAAAAGATACGAGACATACAGACAGGGTCAGTCTCCCTTGTGTGAGGTTGGTAGCTGCTCAGCCAATCACTGATGAATTTCAGTGTTTTTATTGGTTCTTTTTACACCCTGTCTCCGTATCAGGTTGTCCACCAGTATACATCAGCTCCACAACTTCCGCCTGCTGTTGAAGGAGAACAGGTAACAGAAGGCGATGTCTCACCTGGCCAGTAGGCGGGGCCAGCCCACTGAGAACTGCAATAGTCTAATCCTCGCCCAGAAGGACCTTTTCATGGACATCAGGTTCAGCAGTGAACACCCTCTCTTCTTTCCCTTCTGTACCTCCTCCTCCTCCTCCCCCTCCATCTGGTACATCATGAATGTTAACTCTTCTGCCTCCTCTTGCCTTCGTCAGAAAATTCTCGAGGTTCTGAAAACAGTTTTTCTCCGCAGTTAAACTTGGCCAGTGACGAACTCTGACCTTTTTTCATCTCAATATTTTTTGGTTCTTTTTGGAGAAGTTTTCCTGTAAAATCAGCAGGTTAGTTGTGACGTTCAACAACCTGAAGAAAAAATCAGTCTGGAAGGAAGTGATGATATGGACCAAATGGTGACCGGATGGGCTGATGATGCCCAGACGCAGATCAACAGGAAGTGACTGATTTTGAGTTAAAGCAGGGAAAACGTCTTAAATCAAGTCACCGGTCATTTGTCTCTTTCGCTGCCCCGCCCTCTGCTGACATCACATCCTGTTGGTTCTCAGACCAGTGAACCTGAGTGAGACCTTCATGCTCTTTGTAAGGATGAAGAAATACTTTGTCCCGAGGAAGGACTCAGTCAAGACGGACCCTGTTTGTCCAGATGAAAGTCAGGACGCTGCTGCCTGTTTGTTTGGTTCTCTCACCTTCTCCTGTTGTTTTTAGAGAAGTTTGTTTCTTGAAGCTTGAGGATCTGGACCAATCTGCTCATGTTTAACCATCTCAGGCCTAATTTGTGTCAGCTCGCTAGAAGGTGTGTGCGTGTGTAAGTGTGTATGTATGTATGTATGTATGTGTTTGAGACGTTACCACTGGCCACATGTTGCAGAATTTTAGCCGGCCATTTCTCATCTACCCGTGTCACTTTGAAGGCGACGCAGTGCAGATGTATGTGTCAGATGTCTACTTGAAGGTTTCCTCGTGTGGATTTCAGACAACATGAGGCATTGCTCTTTGTTAAAAGAAGTCTGTCCAGTGCAGCTGTTCAGTATCCAACCTTAAACCACAGACTCAGCCGGTAAAACGTGTGACTATCAAACTAACTTCAGCTTGGTTTCTGACTTCCTTGTTTGTCTCATCTAGTTTTCTATTTCCTCAACATTGCAACATACTGCTCGAATTATTTAACCCTGCAGTGGTTGGCTGGACCATAAATCGAAAGTAAAATGTAAATTCATGCAAGTAGAGTTCACTTCTCAAGGTCGGTGACATCAGTAAACTGTGAACAGCAGAATCTGGATCCACCAAGTCCTGATTCCACTGCTGTTTTTTCCAAAGCAAATGTGTTACTGAATTTGCTTTTTCCCCTCTGATTCTGGACTTTTGAGGCCAATATTTGTAAGTTAAAAAAATGTTATCAACACGTGTACTGATGTGGAAGTTTTACAGTTGAACTGAAACTTTTCAGCCCGCTGGACTGAATCCACGTCGTGTCATGTGACACACGGGAGGTGCACAGTACTTCAAAATGGCTCCAGAACCAAGAAGCCTTCAGCCGCTGAAGGTTTCTCCTCTGAACGCGGATTTCTACACGTAGCTGAAAATGGCCGGTCATTTACAGCTTTATTGGCCTCTGTGGCAAGTGGACGTGTGTGTGTGTGTGTGTGTGTGTGTGTGTGTGTGTGTGTGTGTGTGTGTGTGTGTCTGTGTGTGTGTCTGGCTGTCTGTCTGTGTGTGGATAATCAACAGTTGCAGCTATAAGATGATGAAATATGACTTGATTCAGTCGCAGATTTTTGCTCTTTTGCGATAACTGACTAATAATTCTGTTTGTGTGTTTGGACTAATGGGTTGTCTGTCTGTCTGTCTGTCTGTCTGTCTGTCTGTCTGTCTGTCTGTCTGTCTGTCTGTCTGTCTGTTGCTGCTGCTGTGTATTTTGTAGAAGTGCAGCCTAGTTTTCTCCAGCATGCCTTTTGCTTCAGCCAGGTTGTCTTCAAGCACAACTTTAATCAAGACAGATTTATTAGATTTATTTGAACAGGAAAACTAGGAGTTCTTTTGAGATGAATTATTGCTTCAGTTTTTTTTATTTCATGCTGTAAATGTCCTCCTAAGTGAAATGGAGGTGTGATGGCACAGAGATGAGAGGATAATAGACTGTGCTAGCAGATCAGCAGGAGGGTGGAGGTGTTACTGCATCATGTCCAGTGCTGACTGCTATGATGGGAACATGTGAGGCTGATCCTGTGAGATCAGCTCACTGTAAAAAATCACTCTCCTTAAAGGGTCAGTGTTACTCTATATTCTTTTTATCGTCAACAAATCCCATGTGCAGACTCGAACGTGTTAGTCCATCTGTCACTTATTTGGACTTCCTGTCTGTGGCTCTCAGCTGCAAGCCCATTGGTTCCCACTGAAGACATAAACCTTTAAAAACACCTCTCACACATACAGTTTTAAAAGGTAGTAATTTCCTGAAACAGCTGCTCCCTGTAGTTTTTATCAAACAAACAGGAGGGAATAGTACATTTGTTAGGCACAGCAGGACTGTGTGTGTGTGAGCCAAATAAACTACAGTGTGTGTGTGTGTGTGTGTTCATGGTAATGAAGGAACATGTCAGCCAGTGAGACAGTGTGGCTCTTTTAAGTGTTTTTAATGGAGGAAGAAGATCTATCAGGCTGTGATACGCACACAGTACTCAGTCAGTAGACCCATTCCCTGCTGTTTTTGGTCTTTTCGTGGGATTTGTTGGCTGTAAGAAAACTACAGAAATCACCAGACTTCTCCTTTAATGAGACATTTAACACACAGAATAACTGCTGATCACAAAGAAATGTGAATATCATGATACAAGCCTATGTAAATAATTGATAATGCTTGTTAGGATCAATAAGCAACATGAAACAAGCAAAGGACACAGAGCATGTCTGTCTTTTGGTGACGCCATTAGACTGTATGCCATGTTCGGAATGTTACCCGTAGGTGGGTAAGAGTGGGTAAGAGCAGGTAGAGCATCAACCACAGCTGGGTGTGATAGGCTGAGTCACCTGTCAACCACACAAAAACAAAGACATCATTATAACTTGGAAAGACACAGTTTGGCTGTGAGAGGAAGTGCAGGTTAGGATATTTTGTTTGCCGTCACTCTTCAGCTGTCACGGTTGCGGTTTGGCACGTTAATAAAGTTGTATAGAAAGACGCTGATGGCCTCAGCAGCTGGACGGACTGGTTTATGAGGCGTTGTTCCAGATTATTACGGTTATTCCAGCCGGCAGTTTGTTTTGCTCAGCAGTAAAAGTGTGAAGTGGACCAAAGAAGTTTAAGTTGCTTATGTTTGTTATCTGTATCTTTCTTTGTCTGTGATGCCCAGGAAGTGTTTTTCTTTTACTCAGCAGTAGTTTTAGGACATGATGTTACGATAAGTAATGTTTAAGCTTTTTTTCTGGTCATACAGTATATGAGGGTTAAGCTGATGTATGTATACATTTCAAAATAAGAGGTAATATTAAAAGTAAAATGTCAGCTCCTGCTTGGTCCTGTCTTGTGCTTTAATGCCATGTGTAGTAGGCTTTTTTGGGGATGGGGAGGATCTGAAGTATCTGTATGATGCTTCAAAGACTGTCAGTTGAATTCTGTCATGAATTCTTTTGTCTATTTGGAGCTAATTATTCTCTCCCAGGCTCTTCTTCTCTTTACAGATCTACAGATACCATGAAGGTGTTGATTAGTGAACAGCCTGTGAGTCTGTACAGACTCCTTACATAATCCCTGCACATATTTAAGGCTCAGAAGCTCCTTCAGTGTCACCACTGTTCAGACCTTCCTGTATTTATCAGAGCTGCAATGAAGTCTCCTTTCAAATGGTTCAGATCTCCAAATTTAGATTCCAACAAGACCGGCTTTTATCGAGCGATAAATTTAGTGGCTGACTCAGTCCTTCCTGCAGCCCCTTCACAGTAAAAGCCTTCCAGAGGCTCTGCTGTTCTTTAAGTCTTTTGCTCTGTATGGTTGTGCTTTGGTTGCGTTTGATTATGTTATTGTTATGTTGAAGAATTCCCATATTGCTGCCAAAGTGACATCTTTAAATATATTAATCCAGTAAACAGTAAAAAAAAAAAAAAGTAATTTGCAGCTCTGTGTGTGAGATTACTGAACAAAACCACAATGTAAAATCGCTGACCTGAATCTGGTAAGCAGTCAGCGACGGTGTAGGAGGTCAGAGCAGGAAAGAAGGCGTGAAACAAACGACGGGAGCTTAAAGGTCAAACAAACAAACAAACAACCTGCTGATTCTGGTGAAGGTGAGGTTGTGATGGCGATTGTTCAGAAGCTTCTCAGAGAGGAAACAGTTTCTCTTTTTTTGTGATTATATTTGAGACAGACAGCTTTTGTTCATGTGACTCCATGAGACAGGAAACAGTCGCCTGGGTGCAAAATATAAGGCGTGTGTGTTCATCACTGAGACAAAGACTGTGTGTGTTCAGTGAGTCATTCGTAAGAATTGATTCAGCTGTTTGCTTTATTATAGTTATTTTTCATCTTAAAGAGGAAACTTTTTATGTATATTAAAACTAAACAGGGAAAGAATTAGTTTGATAATAAACATGATGAATAAGATTTGTACCATTCAAAAGCCTTTTTGAAAATAATTTTATAAAAACCAATTTAAGGCTCAGTGATTTATTCATAGTTTAGATTAACTGAAAACACTGAATTACACAGTTGATTAATATTGTTTCACTTTTCTGTTTTATTTTGCACCTTTTAATCATGATAACGCATATTAATAAATGCAAAATTAAAGGCTGTTAGAGTTTGAATCTTGTAAGCAACTGAAACCCAAACATAAAATCTCTTCTCAACTGAACTCTTTATGTTAAAATTATCACTGATTGTGAATTCTTTGAATATTTTAATTTGAAAACCATCAATCAAAATTAACTTGAAAAAAGTTGTGTGATTTCATTAACTTGATTTTCAGTTTTTGTTTTGTTTTTGTGGTCTGAAAGTGTCCTGTATTACAAAAACTGTATTTAAGTCGCTGAAGTTAAACTGGTTGGTATCAGATAGAAAGTTTTAAGTTCAAAAGTCAGATTTATTTCATTTATTCAGTACATTTCACATGTAGGTGTTCAGTCACTTATCAGATTTAAATGATAATATCACAAGTTATCAGTTAATCAGGACAGTTTATAATTATTTCAGTGTGTGTGTGTGTGTGTGTGCGTGTGTGTGTGCGTGTGTGTGTGTGTGCGTGTGTATGTGCGCATGCCTTCCTCTGAGCCTTGCATGTCCTCCAGCAGCTGGACGTCCTGTTCTGTCCACTCGTCAGCCTTAAAACTAACCAGAGAAAAAAGAAGGAACCTGCTTCAGATCTTCATGCTTTTCATGTTGAATCAAATCTGTACAGTTTGTAAACGGCAGCACAGGCAAAAGTTTTGTTTTTTTTGTTTTTTTTTTCGCTGTCAGATCTCTATGAATATATATAGTTGCACCATGTTGATGTGTGTGCCTGTTGAGTATTTATTTGAAAAGAGGAATAAATATTTCTGGACATCACTGAAGTCTTGAGCTGGTTTCTGACTGATCCTGATCTTTCCCCATTTGGATGTCTTAAAGGAATAGTTCAACATTTTGGGACAGTCACTTTCTTTAACCTGCGTGTGAAACATAACCCTGAGCAGTTTTGACCACCACGCGAGTGACACATTGTCTATCCTCCACAGTGTGATTCGACTTGCTGTTGGTTTCACTCGACGTGTTTGTTGACCTGAAGGATTCACACAATGTGTTTGGTGAGAAATGAATATGAACAGAAACTTTGTTTAGAGCACCTTGAAGTGTAGAGCTGCAGTCAGGACGGGGTTATCTTAGCTTAGCATAAAGACTGGAAGCAGATGGAAACAGCTAGCCTGGCTCTGTCCAAAGGTCAACTAGACTAGAATCTACAGCTGTGTTAGCTTCTCTGTGAGGCTATGCTAAATGCTAACATACTGACAACAGTGCTAGTAGCTAACTATAATGTTAACTATGTTGACTATCAGAGTTTAGCATGTTAGCAGGCTAATATTTGCAGGTTTGAGTGCAGCAGAGGCTGATGGGAATAGTTCTCAAGCTCACAACATGTTGAATCTGGTTTGTTCAGAGGAAGAGTTTAGTCATGAACTTCACTGGTTGCTCATTAAAATGAAAGGATCAAGAGATCAGCGGGTTTGTTGTGATGACAACCAGAAGGTCATTTTATTGAAGCTTTTTGTGTCGACACGCCACAAACACACAAACCACAAACACAAAAGAACAACAACAAAACACATGATCTCAGAGCGACTCTGGCTGTACAAACAACTTTCTGTTAGAAATATAGACTTTAAGCTTTTTCTCAACATTGTGACGGAAATGTCAACACTGCAAAACAAAGTGCGTATTCACAAAAATGTGACGGTGGGTTGAGATTTAAAATCAGGTTTTTGTGTGGTTTCATCATCAGATGATAAATATCTTCTTTGTCTGAAAAGAAGTAAGCTCAACCCAAGATTAAATGATGTGTTAATATGTGAATATTTTGAGGTGAACATCAAAATGACACAGAGGTGTTCAACTGTCTGGTTATTGATATTTACAGGATATTGATTATGTTAAATCAACAAACAGTGCACGTGTGTGTTATGATGCATTTAGTTTTACAGGCTTTGACGGTTTTGTCTCTTCCAGGCAAAAATCTCCATAAATGACTCGAGGAGTTTTTCAAACATTACTCAGGACAGGAAATTAAACTGTCTATCAGCTCCATGTTTGATAGGATTCACAGCATAACAAGCTGTTCAAAGGCTGGAGTTTAACATTTAAAACTAAATCTTTATCAAACAGTAAGATTGTCTCAAAGTGTGGACACACTTACCACTCAGAAAAATGAAAAATCACAGTAACATCTGGAGCGTTTGTTTGCTGAGGAATAATTATCTCAAACCAAATGAAGAATTGTTCGACTGCCTGAATAATAATTATTGAAAAACTCCCCAAATGATCAAGAAACATTCTCTAAAACATTCATCACAACATCGTCTACGTACTGTGGGTCTAGAAAACATGGACTTCCTCTGAAGCAGGGCTCCTACACAGTGTTGGTCTGGAAAATGTCCACTTAAACACCAAGAACATGTCAAAAACCTTGGTGTTATCATTGATTCAGACCTAAAATTTGAATATCACATTGTAGCTATTGATGGATTTTCTTTAATGGATTTCCATTAAATGAGGCTCAGACGCTCAGGATGATGTAATAACTTTGGTGATCTTCTGACTTGTCAGATTTCGCCATCATCAGGTCAAAATTTTAATGTGTCCAGTACTTTTTGACCAAATACCTCAATTGGACTTTGTGTTTTCTGTCAATTAGCATACTAACACACTGAACATGATCCAGATTTAACATTAGCATGTTAGCATTCTGATGGTGAGCGCGTTAGCAGGCTGTTGTTAGCATTTTGCTCTGAGCAGTGCTGTGTCAAAGATGGACTGTGGACTCTCAGTCTTGGCTCTGTTTTTGGTTCCCTTTGCTCATGTGATTATTTATGAAACAACTGTTCTGGATTCTTTGTTTTAAGGGTGTCACAGTGGAGGCTCCACTCATTTCCACTCCACTCCAGATTTTTCACCAATTTAATTCTTGTTTTTGTAAATCTGTTGAACAGATTCTACAAATTGACAACCAGGTCATAACCTGGTTAATATGAAACTGACACACCTGAATTTTTGTGCAAACCTGAATATTAATGGACAGAATTTGTTTACCCTCCAAACCTCAAGGCCTCCATCAGCAAATCAGCGTGATTTTCTGTCACTGTGTGCATTTTAATTAATGCTCGTGACCCACATACAACAGAAACATTTTAATAAACGCTGACCAGCACTGGATCTGTTATTGGACTGTTACCGTGTATTGGAGCATCCTGAGGGCATTGCAGTATTAATATCTTGAGCTTTAATGACAAATTATGGCCGTGTAGGAACCCTGCTGGACTTTACGGTATTTTCTCTAAATTCTCTACTGTGACTCTACAAACTGGTACATCAGTGATAATAAGAAACACAATAGCTGATCGGTGTCAAAGTGCAGAGTGATGCTGGACAGTGAAGAGAGGAATTATGGGTAAGGGTGGAGCTCTCCGGCAGCGGTGGCGGTCAGGCGCTGCTCGTCGCTGTTGGTGTGCACAGTGAAGCTGCTGTGGCGGCTGCTCCAGTCGTAGCAGTCGGAGGAAAGACTGTCGGAGAGACGAGGAACTGTTAAACAGAAGGCTAGCCAGATGCTGATTAGCTTAGCTTAGCTCCGAAACCATTTGATCCATTGTTATGATCAAAATATTGGTTACAGCTGTTTTAATGAAATTGAATTCAGAAATACCACAACAGGGAAGTCATGACATTGGTGATGATGTTTGTACCTTGCTGATGCATTCTGGGGAGGAATGCTCCACGCCAGGTCATCGTCACTGTCGTACCGGCGAGGGTTGTCAAAGAAATATCCTCTGGAGGAGAGGACGTGGTTTGGTATCCCAGCAGTGCTCTGTGGAAATGAGGAGTCATTGTCAATGGAAGCTAAACACAGAAGCTCTGCTGCTTATATCATTATAGTCATGATACAAAAAAAAAAAGTATTTTGTAAGACAGAGGTCACCTGACCCTGCCAGGAGGACTCACCCTTTCCTGAGGTGGCCGTCGGACCCTAAAGAAGAAGACGACCAGCGAGGTGGGCAGCAGCTCCCAGACAAACAGAATCACCCCGAACACAATGTAGCCAGCGTCTCCTAGCGAGGACCGCAAGTCTGCCTGGATACACACGGGCAGGTAAAAGGTCAGCGGCAAAAAGATGCATTTTAAACTCCTGACTTCTGTTTAACCAGTGAAACACCACATGGACAGACACCTGTGGCCATGAGTCTGAAAAACCCACCTGGTCTGAGACATTGTACCAGTCATAGTCGAAGGAGTTGATGGTCTCGATGTTGGTGAGGGCGAGCACCACCAGGTTGTAACAGGCCCGCGATGCATACAGCAACACCACCATGATGCCAATCAGAGTCACCTGACACACTGACGTCCCCTGCACACCGAGGTATTACGTATTATTTTTAATTGTATGTCTGTGTTGTGTAATGTAATGATATTTACAAAGGATTCCTCACATGGAAAACCTGGAATATCCTGTAATTTAATACAGAAATTGGGGCCTGCTGAGGGCCTCAAAAAGGTTTTGACTGGCCCTTCTTATTTTAGAAATCTCCAGAGAAACCTGTGACTTTACCTTTGACTCCAGGTAGATGTTGGCCAGTGACATCTTGGCGACCTTGTAGAGGCAGACGGACAGCGAGATGGCGCAGAGGACAAACAGGCTGTCGTTGATGGTGACCCTCACCAGGACAATGGTCTTGACGTCAGCTGCGGTCATTTTGACCAGGAGGGCACAGACCAGATTGACCACCAGGAAGAGAAGACTGACGCCCAAGAAGACCAGGTACAGAGGAAGTCTGGAGGAGGTAAGATGGGAGAGAGTTGTTCAGGACAGAAGTTTAATTTCATGCTTCGTCTGATTTATTGATGCACTTTGAAAGTTTTGGAGGTAGATTGTGGCAACAGATGAACTGAGGTACTCAGTCCGAATGAGTTGGTTGAAGAAGTTACCTGTACTTGAGCAGTGCAGGTGAGTACTTGGACTTTGCCTTAAAGTAAACCTGTGAGGGGAACAAAGAGACACACTGAGAGTAAGACGTGTTTCTTTAGCCTGGTTGCAGATTTCTGAATCTCATCCCCAGTTTGTTCAGTGATTCAAACAGATCAGGTGTTGAGCGCCCTGACAGCTGATGTAGATCAGTCACAGCTCTGTGGGGGGTAATTAACAACATCACCGGTGTCCTAACAAGCTAGCTACAGCCATGAAAACTAGCCACAGAAAAATGACATTCACAGCCACCTCATGCAGCAATTTGCCGAAACATTTAGACATGCACCCACAACAACTCAGCCCAGGCTGAAGACAGTCCATGACGGTGGAAGATGCCCAACGTTTCAAGAGCCAACAGCCTGCAGCTTTTCAGTCCCGCAGCTCATTTCATCGATTAGTCCCTCCCCTCTGACTGAAGGTGCTGTCGTTAAAGAAATAAGACCCCGTGTTTGGTCTGAATAATAATCTGTCATCTCAGCTTGCAGGAACAAGAGGCACAAAGCTGCTGGTAAAAAGGCTCATTTCTATTCTGTCTTTATTTTCTGGTCTATTTCAGAATCCACCAGCTGCTGTGGATGAATGGGTGGAATAGAGAGGCAGCTGCTGCACTGATCACCCCCAAAAACTGAATGACTTCATACAGTCAGTCCAACGTTATGTGATTCATCCAACAATGGGATGGTTGATGCTGCACCTTCCCATGTTTGTGGCCATTTGACCCAAAACAAAGACCCTCAATACCCCCTTGGCCGAATGACTGCAGCAGGTCAGCCATTACTTGTAGGGTTGGAGGTTTGATTCCCAGCTCCACCCGTACACAAGTGGAACTATTCTTTAGTAAGACACTGATCTTCAAATGTGACGTGTGCATGTGCAGGAGAAACATCAGTCGCTTAGACAAAATCCGCTAAATGAAGTTAATGAATTGAAACAAATTTGTTTGTTCTAAAAAAAAGTTTAAGTGGGTTAAAGTTGGCTGTCAGCACAGACAAAAATCATCATTAGCCTTGAGCATCCAACGGACTCCTCACTTTGGAAATAAATGGAAATAAATGGAGAGAAACAGTAAAGACAAAGCCAACCCACCCACGTGGTTCTGTAAATTTAAGAACCATGTGGGTGGGTTAGTTTTTACTGGTCAACAACAATAAAGAACTAGTTAGTATCAATTTCTTACCACATAATCCCTGAAAGATGTTTGAATCAACTTGTAGTTGCTAAACAAGTTTTTCTCTCCTGTTTACCAATGGTACAGGATTTTATTCTCTCTCTCTGACAATGCCGATCATCTCTGTCCACACATGCAAGTAGAAAGAGTTAGCATGTGCATTTGCCTGACAAGCTAATGGTCAATAATGGATTAAATAAAAGATCGGTCGAAGGTCAAAGATGATGTCTCCATTCTTAACCCCACCTACTAAACTCTGACTGGTTGATTGTTTCTAAAACCATTAGAAATTACTGTCAATGGGGCTCCCCGGTAGCTCACCTGCTGCAACCCTGGGCTCCATTCAAACCCGGACCCTTTGCTGCATGTCATCCCCTTTCTCTCCCACCTTTCCTGTCTCTGACCAATAAAGGCAATAACCCGAAAAAAAATTTAAAAGAAATAACTGTCAATAAGCACAACACCGTTTGAAACACTGAAGTCTGGAATCTGTAGTGCTGGTCTTGTGCATTGTTGCAGAAGCATTATCCTGAATATCAGCCTGATGTATTTGGTGTCTGGAGTCTTCAAAATCTGGTTTAAACTCCTGATTAAGTTTTGGGTGCTTCATACTGATGGACTCGCTGATCTGGTCCAGCAGGGTTAAAGAGGTCAAGGAGTCATTTCTACACCAGGCTAAAAGGTGGTGTTGCACTGCCCTCTATGGTTGAAAGTTTCAAGACTGTTGCATCACTGATGGGTGTGGTCAAGACTGAGCCCTGCTGCACCTGTAACCACACCCAGCAGTGATGTCACAGTGCACTGACACACCCTGGAGTGCACTTCGCCATCACTGCAGCGAGAAGTTAAAGCATTGGAGCTATTGTTATATTACTCTTGAAAGAACACTGTGGGCCAGACTTTAAGCTACCAGTGTCACCAGCGTCTCCTCCTCCAGGGCCAGTGGCAGCGCCCCCTCACCTGTGCACAGTAGAGGTTCATGAGGCTGAGCGTGAAGAACTGCAGGCAGACGGGGAAGCAGTAGAGCAGCCAGAAGGCGAAGGGTCCGAGTGCGTTGGCGGTCACACAGTCTCTGAAGTAGAAGGAGAAGAGGAGGGCACGCAGGGCGGCCCACAGCAGACACAGGAACAGGAAGGCCGTCTGGTAGCTGAACCGCTTGTGTCGGTATCGCAGCACCAGCCACAGCTGGGCGTAGACGAAGGCGAAGAGCAGCGAGTAGAAGATGGTGTAGGCGATGGTCAGACCCAGCTTCACATAGGGGGGGATGGCCGGCATGATGGTGGGAGGGGGAGGGAGGTGGGAGCCGTTACCGGCATGCTGCTGCTCCTGTGCCGGGTTCCCCTCCATTTCCTCCCCATTCATCCCCCCTGTGCTCCCCAGGAGAGGGAGGGAGGGAGAGGCGGTTAGAGACAGAGCAGCAGCTACTGATCTCTGTGGGAAGAAGCAGAAACGTGTTTCAGCTCGTTAGACGAATCCTTTACATCCATCGACTCTCCTCCAGACACACTGTCTGACTCACAAAGAGGAGGAGGAGGAGGAGAGACACCTCCCCTCTTTTCGCCGGTGCCTGGTGGAGAGCTATTGGTGCTGTTGGTCACATGATCACACTCCCCAGGAGGTGATTGGCTGAGCGGGAGGAGGGATGCTGCAGAGAAGATGAAGGTGGAGAGATGGATCTGGAAGGAGAGAGAGGTAAACTGGGATCTGTGGTTCCACCCACCACACACACACACACACACACAGTGTCACAGCAGCATCATACAGGCAGCTTCGACTGATACTGTTTTTTACTGGCCAGTATCATTCAGATACCGGTGGATATGGACGAATGACAAATGTGATCATTTAAGTGTATTTTTTAGGAATGCTTTGCAGAGAATGAATGAGTGAATCAACTAATACACAATCATGAATGAATAATAGGATGAATGAATGACATCAATGGACAGATAAATGACTGACAAATGAGTGAATGAACAAAAATTAATCAGTGAACCACTGAATGAAAGGTTGGGTGGATAAATGAACAAATGAGAATTAAGGTTTTAGAGTGAAAACTTGCTGAATGAACAAACTAATGAATAAACAATTGAGTTACCAATGACTGAGTAAATGAAAAAAAAAAACTAAATGAATGGATGGATGTGTACCAGAACATAGTAGTGTACTGTAATAGTATAACAGTATAAATATTTAGTGTTTTCTAAAGCTTGGATCTGTTTACAGACATGCACACAACCTGAAAAGTATTGATCAGTTCTGTGGTGAATCTGTATTTATCACCCTGTCAGAATGTATGAGAGTATGAATGAATGGCCGATATCCACCCTGATATCAGTCAAAGCCTAATATAGACCTCCTCCTCGTCCTCCTCCTCCTGCTCCTCTTCTTCCTCCTCTTCCTCTCCTCTCGCTGCAGTGTTTCTTCTCTTATTATATAACAGCAGGTTGTTAGATAATAGAGGAAGCTGTGCAACTCATCTCAACATGCTGATGACAAACATACACACTTCATTCACCGCTCTGCTTCTGACTTTTCCTTTCATGCTGTGAGACGACGTCGATTTGAACCAAATATCATTTTAATCCTGAAGATGTTGATGTTTCAGATCATCCACAGATTGAAAAGGTTATTTATGTTTAAGCTTTCAATGTGTCCTCATGTATCTCTAAACTGAATATGTTTATTAAGCAGGAGTTGTGCAATGTGTTAACTGATCATCTTATAGATAATATATATAACACTTCTCTCTATGTGTGTGTGTGTGTGTGTATGTGTATATATATATACACTGTATATATACTGAATATGCTAGATATGAAGACATGAGGACTTTGCTTCCTTTATTTAGCAGGTTGAAAGAAAAATATAATTAGGAGACATTTTACTGCACAACCAGTACTTTTACTGCATGAACCTGACAATACTAGTGTACTTTTACTACATGAAGCTTCTTAGATGTAGCAATTACAAGTTGATAGTAAAACTAGGAAAATTAATCTATGTATGTATTTGTAATGCAGTTTTAAAAAGAAATCTTCCAGGACTAAATCCATCTCGACAGAACATAAATATTGTAAAGCTCAGTGAGGAATCAGGGAACTTTTTTTATTCCTGCTCTGTGGAGCCGGCAGCCGTTAAACTCACTGACCTCCTCGTGTTCTTATTCAGTCTGACTTGAAGCATCTACAACATGCATGTAGAAATAAAGATATATGAAGTATTCAGATTCTTATAAAGTAGCAACAGTGTTGGAGAAACACAATGCAGCTAAACAGCCGAACATAAAAATACATCACAGTGAGGGAGGTAAAAGGTTTGAAGCTGCAGCAACAACAGCAGCATGACAAGCATTAACGAAACAACTGAAGATGATGAAGGCTGAAGAGGAAATGAAAGGAGAGGAGGAACAGAAGAGAATGTATCCAGATCCTTTACTTCAGTACAAGTAGTAATACTATACTGTTAAATACTCCACTACAAGTAAAAATCCTGCATTTAAATCCTTACAAGGTTTTAAAGTACATGTAAAGTAAAGTAAAATTCCTCATAGTGCAGTAAAATGTTCCCTGTCAGTGTTTTACTATTATATCTGATGTTATTAATATTACTGCTGTATTAATGCATTTTACTGTACATGTTTAAGGTTGAGCTCATTTGATCTACTTTATATACTGCTGGCTAGTTTAATCTACAGCAATGCATCATAATCTATAAGATCATCATATGTTTGTAGTGCGGCTGTCCTGTGAGAACCACGAATCCATAAAACGTTTCATGAGCTCAGAACAACAGCCTGTTTTCAGCTTTGTAACGATGCATTTTCCAGTTAATCCAAGAGGCTTTTTAAATGGTTTATTTAGCTGAAGATGGAGGAGAAGGAACACATCATCCCTCAGTTTATTACAAACACTGAGCACATCTGGAGATACATGGTTTTCGATAAATTGATCTTATTGGTCACTGGTGGAGGCTGATAGAAGGTAAAGGGAGTAAACTCAGAAGAAAAATGTACAACTATTGGCTCAGCCTGTATAATATGAGTGGACATGTGTCACCATAACTTGAATAGATAAATGTAGTGGAGTGAAGAGAATATTTTCCTCTGAGATGTAGTGGAGTAGATGAAGTTAGACTCTATGTCCACCAGGTGGGGCCAGCAGCAGGGTTGTTGCTGGAATGCTGACATCCAGATCAATGAAGTAAACTTTAAACACAAAATCAAAACCAGAAACTGGTTTATGCAAATGAAATGATTTTCACATACACGGAATTATCCTGGATATTTTAGTGAATTTCGATTACAAAAAATATAGTAACAAATAAGTAGTGCAAGAGTCAATCATTACAAATAATATAAAAGACATTTACAAAAAATATATATACAAATATATATACAATACGTCTGAGCTGTACAGTATTTAAAAGGATGAAATGAGCAAACTAATGACCGACGAATGAGGAGTTGCTCTCAAAATGAAGAATTATTATGTGCGAGTATAAGGACAAAAGATTTGCGAATAGAAAAAACACGATTGAATAAATCACAGGTTCAGAGGTCATGTTCGGATTATTCAAAAGCATGATTTTTTTTAAACAATTGTATTTATGTCCTTCCTAAATGTTATTTTGACACTTGGAAACATTTGTTTAATGCAGTCAAACTGTTGATTCGCTTCAGATTGTTGCCTAAAGTTCGAAAACGTAAAGACTTCCGGTCGAACTTTCTACCACAACAAAAGCTTCTAACACTTTCTACACATCTACAGACTCATAAACATAAAAACATTAGGAGGATAAAGTCACCTCTGTAGTATTCTTCCGTTAGTGTTCTTCCTAAACCTACCGGCACCCGGAGCTTCTACTTTAACCAATTTTTACACCTCGTCTGAAGAACACGTCCATCTTTTTTTATTTCTCGTTGAGAGCTTTGTTTTGAAAAAGTTGAACGGAAGTCTCGTGGTTGTTACTTAAATGCCCCCCGTGTTGTTTCTCCTGCTGTTCCTTCATCCATTCATCACTCCCGCCCGCTTCAGTCCAACACTGACTGTGTCGTCCGCTGCCCTCACCTCTTCCCCGGCTTTATTCACTGGGGAACACTGCTGGTCTGAGAGAGAAGTCTGTAGAAATGAATACCGGGTCCCGGTGCTGGTTGTGGGTCTGGACTTGCCTGCTGAGCCTGAGTGTTTTCACCCGGACTCTGGAGCTGCATGAGCTGTTTGAGTTCGGAGAAGACGCCGGAGACCAGCAGCTGCAGCCCGGCTCGGACTCCACCGCCGAGCTTCCCCTGAACGGATCCCTGTTCTTCTTCGGCGAAACCTTCGACAAAGTTTATGTGAGTTAAACATCCAGCTGCTGGTGTTTGTCCTGTGAAAGAGAACAGATTTAATCATCATGTTCATTCATCAAAGTTGAAACAGAGCATCAGAAAATGGAGTAAAAATCCAACCTGGTTTCAGCTCAAAAACCCAAAACTCACTCACTCGTTTTCCAGTTGAACTCCAGTTAAAGCTCAGATGAATGAAGACTGTTCAGTTTCAAGACGATGAGATTCAGATGAGACTCGCCACATGAGTAAATGTCTTGATTTACCATAAAGTGCTCAGACTAACAGGCCAGCAGAAAGAATATTTTTCTGCTTCCCAACATGAAACAAACAATCATTCAGCAGACGTTATTATTTTTACTTGATAACACGATGAACCACTTTTAATCCTTGACACAATCGCCTCTTCATTTTTAACCCTGAGAGTCCCCTTAAACATCACGGTTCAGGTGATTAATTTCAATAATGTTTATAATTAGTTAATTCCTGATTATTGATCCAGGCTTGATTACGCTATCTGCTCAGTACCTCTTTGCTAGTGTTCACTATGAGTCACTTTGCCTTCTCTCAGTTTGTTTGTTGACACCTGATGAGGTTTTCTGTTCAATCAGTACCACCTTCACCTTCTGCTTTAAGTGACACCTCAACTCCTTTCAGGTCTTTACTTCAACTCCTTTCAGGTCTCATATTTTCACATTTGAACAACGACAATAAAATCATCACTCATCATTTCTAATTCCCAAAACTTCTGCTGTTCACACACTCTTCAACTGCTTTCAGCGATCATGTTTCAGCCAACACTTCAGCTGATTTCATATTTTGATTATACACTTTGACTGGCACTTTTATTGCTTCCACTTCATTTACAGCTTCACTTTGATAATTTCAGCTCAGTCAGTGCTTGAACTTCAGCTTCAGTTTCATTCGACACTCAAACACACACATCAGCTTCTTACAGCACTTCCATTTTTTCTGCAGTCCTAAATTAATCTTAATTATTGTATTTCGACTGCCATACTTATTTGAGAATTTCAACTATTTCAAATGCAAATTGTCAGCAGTGAGCCTGATTGATTTGTTTGATAAGTGAATCGTCTGGCCTCTCCAGTCTTTGATCACTTTGTCTGCTGGCTCTGTGTTTGTTTGTTGACACCTGATAAGGTTTTCTATTGGCTCTTAATCACCGCCACGCATTTTGTAACTGTTGACAAAATAAGAGTCCTTTCTCTCGGTTTTAGATCCACATCAGTCCTGCTGTTTTCTGACTCTGATTGTTTGATTTGTGGTTTAGTGGTGACACGTTAAAGTGTTGGTGTGTGAACAAATACTCAGATCGTTACCTCAGTAAAAGTACTAATACCACACTGTAAAATACTCTGTTGCAAGTAAACGCTCTTGATTGAAAATGTTACTTTAGTGAAAGTATATTCCGGAAAATGCACTAAAATAAAAGTACTCAGTGTAGTAAAATGTCCCCTGTGACTGCTCTACTGTTATATATGATGAAATTAGATAATTCTGACTCATGCATTCATGTAAAAGCAGGGTTTTACTGTTGGAGTTGCTTGAGGTGGAGCTTTATCAAAAACTGATTGACTGATGAATCGTTTCAGCAACATCATAATTTTTAAACTCGCCAGATGTTTCTTGTGTAAATGTTGATTTATGAAGTAACTAAAGCTGTCTGAGGTATATAGTTGAGTAAAAAGTAGACAGTGGCATGAAAAAAAAAGTACAAGTATCTCAAATTTGTTCTTAATCACAATGCTTGAATACATGTACTCAGTTAAATTGCCGCTGCAGGTTTGTTTGTTCAGAGCGTCGGAGGTTTGACAATCTCTGTGAAAATGTGAACGGAGGCTGGAATGTGAGTCAATTAAAAGCCAACACAGATAAGCCTTTCATCAAGCCGACACACACTCACACTCACGCACTCACACACACACACACACACACACACACACACACTCACACAGTGTGAATGCATTCCTCAGGTCATGTGACAGCTAATCCAGATCGGAGCATCTACACTTGTTGTGAAACACATCTGCTCCTGTTTCCAACAAGATGGACTTTTGTCATTTTTGAATTCAGTTCAATACAACTTGCTTTTGTTGCCTTGAGACAACGAACAAATGAGAAAGAAAATAATGAAGTGTGAACTTGTTGTTGAGCAAAGCCGGTTTACCAGACAGGAAAAGTGGGCGACCGCCTTGGGGCCTCAGACCCTGGAGGCCCCTAAAAGCCCCACATTCATTGTGAGTTCTTTCTGGTGCTTTGACTGAATGCAGATTTTGTTGTGTAATACAGACAAGACATCAATTAAGGCGGGTCCTGCATTATTACCTAATGACTGGGTTGTGACTGTAGAAGGTCCCTGTGTCATCTAGTTTAAATTGTTGAATTGATTTAAATTGATTGTTTTGGTCCATATTTTGCTCACATGGAGCACTTTCCAAAATAAAGTTGTGTTTAATTAAATCAATCCCAAACATAGAAACACAGAAAACTTATGGTTATGTAGTGATACTGCTTTGGAGGGGTAGCTGGTTTCTGGGTCACCCCACGTGGAGGTGCCCTGTCACTGTGGTGTGGACTGATAATAGAGGCAGCTCCTTATATGTTAAGCCTTTGTCTTTGAGTTTTATGTCCAGCAGTCCAGAAGCAGCTGGAAGACATGCTGCTTGCCCTCCATAAGACCAGAGCTGTGTCCTAGTCCCAGAGTGCAAACTAATTCTGTGCAGGTTTTAAGTTTGTTGTGTGTCCACAGTAGAAGGGTGAATCCAAAAGTCCTCCCTCTGAACAAACCTGTCATACTTGAGTATTTGCTGATGTCATGTCAGGCCTATGAGGGGTTAAAATCAGCTGAGACAACTTCAGACCTCAACATTTCCCACTGATTAAAGTTTCAGTTAGAGACCAGCAGGTGAACATGGTGGAGCGTAATTTTCTGTAGTGACAAAATACAGCTGAAAAAGTTAAGAAAGCAAAATAGTAACAGACAAAGCTTCCACTAGATGTATGCACAGAAGTTCATGAAGGAAAACGATCCTGATGCCACATTAGATGTAGAAACGTGTGACGGATCATTTTCCCTTCACTGCTTTTTGACTATTTTGGTCAAACTGTTGAACCTCGTCTACACCCCGACGCATCCACACCACGAGTGTTTTCTCTTCTCTGCTTCAGTCGTTTGACCATTTGTTTTCTATCTGCCTGTTAAAACAAGCTTCAGACCACACAGATCACTCAGGGTCCTGACAGGAAGGTGATGGGACATCGTGATGGTCTGGCTCTAGTCACCAAACGTGTTTAATTCTGCTCAGACGTGTAATCAAGTTTGTTGCTGGAGAATAAATCAGTGAAACCTTGACTTTTGTTCACGTAGAGAGAAAATAGGCGGATGCTTGGTGTCCTGTTGGTTTTACCCCACATATGGTTTGGGCTCTCACTTGATTGGTTGAATCTCTCCCTCTGACCACAGAGTGACCTCTGCAAACTAGTGTCAGTATGATTCAAGTTTCAAGACTGTTTTTGATACCATACTTTGATGAGTATCATTTTCTGAAATTCTTCTTTCTGAAACTGGACAAAAGAAGCCAAAGTATGCTGTTTGGAAGTGCCTTCAAAAATGGCTTCCATAGAAATGGATCACTCCGCTGCTGAAAATAGTCCCAATCAAATGCACTATTTCCTCCTGTTTGCTTGTTCAGAACTACAATGAGTTGCTGTTTCAGGAAATTACTGAACCTTTATTAAAAATTATGTTTGAAGACATTTATATCTTCAGTAGGAACCAATGGGCTTGGAGCTGAGAGCCACAGACAGGAAGTGAGACAGAACTGAGTGACGGACTAACATGTTGTTGGTTTGGGTCTGTACATGGGATTTGTTGACAGTAAGTAAAATATAATGCAAGCCTTATCCTTTAAGCTCAGGTCAATAGAAGTGCGTGGATGTTCGGGATCCTTTTCATGCTTCATGGGTGAGAACTGTGGTTTCAGGTGTTGAAGCCAAAGCTACCTCCTGTTTTGCTGTTGAAGATAAACATGGGGTGCTTTCAGTTGAGAAAAACAAGCAGTGCTTCATTTTCATGGTGAGGACTGTCATCAGTGCGTTTGCTTTGTCCACAGTCTTGCACAATGTGGGCTGTAATGAACATTTCAGCCTCTAGGGGACACTAGCAGGACCTATGACTGGTGGTTTCAAGACCATCCAATGGAAATAATTTTGATGCAGCATTTTTTACACTTACATTTAAAACAAAGGTATTTGTTTTTCTTATCTTTGGGATCTCCAGTGGAATTTGAAGTTTTCTGGGTTTGACCACCTCTCGCCCAGACAAGACTTTCAGAATAAAATGTCAGACTTACAGCTGTCATTATTTGTTTCTCAGCCTCTCCTGCTGTGTTTTCCCACAGTGTGATCGCTGTGGGTCTGCAGTCCATAAAGCATCCACCCCCCACTTTTAACTGTCTCAAAGTACCCCTCCTACCCCTAAAATGAGTGACATCCTGTTGGTCTGTGGTTCCCCAGTAATTATCAGCTCTGCAGTGACACTCTTCAAGTCTTGTTTTGCGTTCAGAGTGACGTCGGGTTTGAAAACGGCATAGATGTGGATTGTAAAAGAAGATCTCTTGGCTTGGCTCCAGCTGCTGCTGCTGTGGAGGTTTTCCAGTTGTATGTTCAGTCCTCAACAGGAAGCGGAACGTCCTGGTAGAGTCGGCACATCTGGAATGTATAGATGCAATACATCTGTCCTCACAACCAGATGGCGGCTCGGTGTGTTTCCTCCCTCCGCTGTTCTCACACTGATAATGATGATCTCAGGGGTCGGACATGTGTGATGTCAGTTTCCACTGGGGAGGACGTGATCTCACTGCTGCCTGTCCTCAAACAGTGCATGTATTATTACATGAATTACAACAGGTCATTCACTGCTGATTGATCAATATGTATAGATACTAAAGAGACAGAATGAGCTTTATTGGCCAAGTATGTGCACATACTTAGGTGTGTAAGTATACATGTACATACATGTGTGTATAAGCTGAAGCTGATAGTGAACATAAAGAAATGTTTATTTCCACTTTGGACAGAGTTCCTGCGTCAGCCTGTTCTGCTCAACCCGTTAACTTATGAAAGGTGTGGGAGTGTCGTTAGCTGTTAGCCAGCAGACAAAAGACTTCCTGTCTGCTCTGTGATGAAGCTCGAGTGTCTTCAGCTCCGCAGGCATCTTCTCTGAAGTCAGATACCTGCTGAGGCTGCAGAGACTCCGTCCTTTCACCCACATGCTGCTGTCATTCATGCGTTTCTCTGGAGGAAGTCTCTGCGGTCAAAAGCTCCCCTGAAGAGCTGAAACCCTCCAGGCTTTACAGAGGCAGCCGAGCAGGACAGCTTTCCTCTCCAGCTCTGGTTTCATCTCCTCTCTCATGTCAAACTTGGAGCGCTGAGGCGCTGACCTTTGAACTCTGGTTACTTGTTAAGGTTTATGATGTACCTGCATCTCCTCTGCTCAGGTAGAGTATTTCCCTCCTGTTTAGGGTTCATTCTCTCTTTTTTTAAACTCCTGTTTCTCAACAGTCAGCAGGGTCTGTTGGGATTATTCTACAGGTTTATGATCTAACCATTGCTTTCTTTCTCTGTTTTTTCTGTTGGTTTGGATATTTGTTCATCTTTTGTTCTGATGATCCAACAGAGAGAACTGTCAGTCACCAACACTGTGTAGAGGAAGATTAACTGGTGACCCAACTTAACGCACCCCACTCTCTGACTCTTTGTCAGCGGTGTCTGAGGCTGTGAAAACCTCGACAAATATAGTCCTTCATAGACCAGATGAGGTTTCATTGTGTTTGGTGTGTCCTGCCAGCTTTGTTGTCAGCTGGACTCAGTGGGACAAAGAAATGGAGAGTTTCCATTTGTGGTTTGAACTGTGTTTTCATTTAGTTCATAAAGTCACAAGAAGGCAAGAAAATGTTTCCTGAGACTTTTAAAAGATGAAAAATCTGCTCTCCAGACAGCAGTTTTGAAGTGTTGTGTATTTTATTGATACACTGATATGTGTCAGTGTGTGACATCTATCAGGGAAGCTGGATACAAATGGCTGTCCCATCATTAAAACAGTTAATGGTGTTTGAACAGTTGAATATGCTGCCCAGGTCACAAAGTTTCCAGATGTGAATATATTTCATGGTGTGTTACAAAGAAATGTGTATAAAAAGTTTCAGCTCATTATCCGACTGTAGGGGTTATGTTCTGACAAAGCTGCAGCACTCGATCAACATCTAGTGTCAATGCAGGAAGTAGTGCCCCCTGTATTGTCCAACAGCGCCGTTCTGTCTGAGTTGAAGACATCTTAAATATTTTATTTGACACAGCGGTGCAGCCATAATGTGGTGGTAATACTATTTCAAAAAATACAAGCAGATACCGAAGTGCCACTGTTATACAGTCCAAAAAAGTCCATTTAAAGAATATAAAGCTGCTTAGGGAGAAGTCTTTAGTTGTATGAGTACAGAGCAGCTGTTTTCTCTCTGCTAGTTGAATGTACATGGTGAGATAAGATGAAGGACTGAGAGATTTCCAGCTCATGTCTGGAGCCAAACATCAGTATCAGCTCACAGAGGATGGAAGATCACTTTGCTTCTGTCCTCCACCCACAGCAACTACAGCTACAGCAGTCTGTCTGTCTGCTGGGGGTGTTTCGCTTCCTTTTGCCAAACTACAACAGGTCTGTGCTGTCCAGTCCTCATAGCTTGTTGTATGAACTGAGAGGCCTCCTGACCCATAGGTACACATTAACCATCTGAGTATCTGTTGCATTCTGGGAAGCACAGTCCCATAATCCTTTAGTAAATAATAATTAACAGCAGCATGGAGCACCCACTTCATGATGTGCTGGTCGGGCACAAGAGTACTTTCAGTGAGAGAGTCATCCAACCAAAATGCAAGACCGAACGCCACAGGAAATCATTCCTGCCTGTGGCCATCAAACTGTACGACTCATCCTTCTGAATGGCCCTTGTCTCAGTTTATATATTTTGTTTAGTTATCTGTATATATATTGTATATATATTTTGTCTTTTATATATATATATTTTTTTCTCTTGTAATTGCACATACATATTTATCTCTTCTTACATATTTATCTCTACTTTCTCTTCTATATGTCTTCTATCTCTTCTTCATCTCTTCTATTTATTCTACTCTTTTAAGGAGCACTTTAACAAAAACAGTTTCTCCCGGGATCAATAAAGTATATCTGATTCTGATTCAGATTTTGGAGCCTATCTGCTACTCGGTGTGAATGAGCGTACTGACTGATCTATGGTCAGCACTGACTGATCTATGGTCAGCACTGACTGATCTGTGGTCAGCACTGACCGATCTGTGGTCAGCACTGACCGATGAGCAGATGTAGCTTGGGCCCCTATTCCAGCCCTGACATCAGGACATTAAATTGACCCAGTGGTCCCTGGTGTAGAGACCCGGTTCTGCAAACATTGCAGCATTGAGAGTGTCTGAAGTGCAGAACCTTTGCAGAGTGACGAGTCATTTAAAAGTGTTGATGGACGCCTGCGGCATCACACATCGAACATGTCCCCAGAGGAAGAATCCTAATGATTTTAAAGACCCTGTATTCACTCTGGCACCATTGCTCCACTGCCAATTGTAGAACCTAAAGCTGCAGGACAGTTATCACCTCGTCAGTTGAACAGTTCAAAAGCAGATTTGCTGCTTTTGTCTGTTTTACGACCTTTGGGAACTGGAAGTATTTTGGGCTGTTGATCAGACAAAATAAGACATTTAAAGATTTTTTTTTTTTTTAATTCAAACGCGTTCCCATGTGAACTGAAAACTGATGTTTGTGATGTTTTGGAGAAACAATCTGCTGAGCTGTCATTGAGACATAAAGTGAAGCTGTTTAGTCTTCGCCCTTCATGGACACAGTTCATGGTGTTCTGGGCTAAAACAGTAACTGAAGGCATTTACTCCCGTTCAGTGTGAGGCGGATTAGAGTTAAGGACGCTAAAAAGATCATTTTCTTCTGGGTGAATGGGAAGTTATTGTGTGGAATTCATGTGGGCCGACACAGCGAGCAGAGCTGCAGAGGGAAGTCGACCTGTGGGAGAGTCATCTGAACATTTACTGGAGGTCTCTCTGAAGTCTGTCAAACAGAACAAACCCAGCTGACCTCCAGTCTCTCCTCACTCAGACACCCACACTTTAAAAACAAATCACGTCTATCTTATCTCCTCCTGTTGTGTGTCTCCTTTCCTTCATGGTCATGGCCAGTCTGCTCGCAGCAGGTCAACTTTCATCATTTACTGTTTTTTTCTTATAATGATCAAAAATACATTCATGAGCAGCGTAAAGTTCCTCTTAGCTGTGAGACTCGGAATTGTTCTCATAAGAGTTTGTCATAAGATATAAGGATATATGAGATATTAATGACATTTTTTAAGTGGTGGAAATGGACCTACAGGAATTCTACTGTAGTTACTGTAGTTGATCCCTCATTATCAAATAAATTGTATCTGCCTTCTGTTTCAGATCAACACGAATGGATTTGTGGCCTTTGTCGCTCCTCCAGCTGAGGCCGAGTACCTGGGGAAGAGCCCCATCAGTTTCAAAATGATAGCAGCCCTGCTGGGAGACCTGGACAACAGTGACGGACAAGGGAAGGTGCACTTCAGGCAGGACAGCAGTCCAGATGTACTGAGTCGAGCTGCCATGCACATCAGGCAGGCTTTCCCCAGAGACGACGGAGTGGAGCCCACCAATGCCCTCATCGTCACCTGGGAGAACATGGCTGCTCTGGGGACCTCTGAACGAGGAGATGGACTGGGCACTAAGGTGAGGGTCCATGTTGGGTTCTCAAGTAGAATGAGGATAGTTTGTTTCATATCTCATGTGAGTGGTTGTATGAATGGATGATTTTAGAAAATATATTGGTATATTTTCCATAGTTTGACCAACACCATTATTAAGGTAGCAGTAACTAACTGAGGTACAATGTTGTTGTACCTTAGATAGTTACAATAACTAGTTAGCTGAGGTACAGTAATGCTAACTTTTTAGCGACCTTTATCATTCACTGATTTATTGCACCACCCCGCGAACACACTACGTGGCACAAATCACCACACACCCAAGATGTTCAACGACCAGTAGGTGAGTGCTGGGTTTGGCTACATGCTAAATGCTAAAATGTTCATGTGGATCCTCCAGTGGTGATTTCTACATTTGGTACACTGCTGAGAAATGTGCTCCTTCACAGAGGACTGAGGGGACTTGTGACAGTGGGACAGAGAGGCTAACTATGTAACTTTTAAGCTCTCTGGGACGCTCCGAAATGCAAAGGATAATTGATGATTTTTATTCCAAAAATGTTTGGTTCTCAAAATGAGTGTGACCGCATGCTTACCTCTGCTGTATGCCAAAATTGTCCTCAAGGCAGAGTCAGCTCAGAAAAGGATGAATAGGAGAAAAATGGATCATTATTTAAGACTTTCACAGTGACAGTATGTGATTATTTGTCTGCATGCCAGATGCCTTTAGAGGCTTATTACACATTAGTGCGTCAGTATGTACACACAGATACACAAAAGATGAGTAAAAGTAAAAGTACTATTTGCAGTACAGTACCATCTCACCATGGGAGAGTGGTGCAATATAAGTGCAACATAATGGGAGAAAACAACATGATGCAGCGCCTAATTCGTTATTTTTCTGTCTCTTTACCGTATTTTTTCATACTTATGTTTCATGTAAGTTACACACTGTAACTTCCATATTGTGGAGGTGGTCCTGCTATCATGTCCCATCACTGTGGTTTATAGTGCTTGTCCTCACGCTCTGACTCAGAAGCTGTTAACTCTCCTTCACACAGATTTTCCCAGCTGGTCAATGAGCCCCTTAAACATTTGCAGCCACTCCCATATCCATTTTGTTTCTGCTGCTTGCCAGATTCTGGTTCCTGTACAGTAATGTCTCCTCATGGTCCTCCTGAACCAGAGGACAGCTGGTTTTCCTTCCAGTCTGTCCAAACTGTTTTAGGTTGAGTGTCTGTCAAATCATGATGTGTCAAATTCATTTGTGGACAGTGTTGGGCTGTTATTTTAAAAGATGGAATCAACTAGTCATTATTGCTGATTGAAAAAATACTTTACTAATTCCTCAACAGCAAAACTAAATATTTACATTACTTTTTTGGCGGTGAACAAAGCTCAATCAAAGATGCCTTTAAACAGCTTCAACTCCTGCACACCACACATCTTATCCTCTGTATTGAACACATACAGAAACAGAAAACAAGACAGTCTGATTTAACAAGCAGCCAGCCTATGGTGTGCAGATATTTACTGATCATTAACAGCTAGCTTAACATAAGCCTCAGTGTCTGCATGAGGCAATACAGAAGTAGTGCCCTCAGAGAGAAGCTGTGGGGTCCAAACACCCTCCAACTTTGAGCAAAACAAGGGGATTCCTGAATTCAAGCTCACCAGTGGCTAATGTTAGCAAGCCAACTAACTAAGAGCACATAACATCCATGAGAAGTTTTTGGAGTCACATTTGTCCTCTTTTTGTAGAGGTTAACCGCCTCCCTACATCTAGCAACCTAACACCTCCCTCATCAGTCTACCCACTGAATGCACACAGCGAACTAGCTGATACTCAAAGTCATGAAGTAACGGGGAGTTACTGCGATTAGTAACTGTAATTACTGACTTTCAGATTGTAATCCCTTACACGACTGACTGAAAAGGAAAGAAAATCAGGAGAAGTGTGGCTCTGTGGACTAAAACTAAGAATTGCTGCTCAACAACGTCTCCTTTTTACTCTCAGAGAAACACATTCCAGCTGGTTGTGGCCTCCATGCAGTCGTCCTCCTGCGCCATCCTTTTGTACCCCCGAGATGGCCTGCAGTTTCTCTCCACATCCATAGGGGGCGAGACTAAGCTCCTAGAGTCTGGCTTCAATGAAGGCCTTGTGAAGGGCTGGTGGTCGACATACTCAGGGAAGTACTTCCGCATCACCACTGACGAAGAGGCCTCCATCAGGGATCTTACTGAGTATGAATGTGATTTCATTGATTGACAGCTGCTGGTGTTTGTTTTATGCTTGAAAATATAACATGTACAAAATGTATTACGACTTTTCCATTGATTTGCTAGACTTTGATACAGTGACCCTACATCTATGTTCAATGGAAAAGTTTTACATGCAGAAATAATGACGTGGATAAGGCTTGAGTCAAAAATGAAAACTTTATTTATTTATCCAAGTTTATCAACTTTGGAGAATTTCAAAACCAGCATTTCCTAATTTGTCATTATTGCACTTTACAGTATCTGACAAGACTGCCTCCAGATCTCAATAAAGTAATTTTTGAACCAGCTCTAATAAGCAAAAAGTGACAATTAAAGACTCCAAACAGCTTGTGAAGTACATGTTATAGTTGTTATTTTGTATCTCTGTAGCCACCACAGCCCTGACAGCAGAGGTTACACAGCAACTTCTTAACATACATCCATGAATCAAGTGTAATTTTTTCACTGTAAAGAATGTAGATGGAGAGCTGACCATCCACTTCTGAAAATTAGTGAAAATGTTCTTTTATCAAGACTGATTTTCTTTCCTTCTTATATACAACTAGAAAGACAACTTCAGGACAGAAAGGAGTTTGGGTGTATGAGATCGGCTCCTCCCCATTCTTTGCCGCCATTACACCAGGAATGGTCTCTACCGTACCTGAGGAGAAGGATTCCAATGAGCCTCCCGTGACCATGATGCCAAGGCAACCTGATGAGCAACAGGAGGTGACCTTCTCGACCTACGAAACTCAGACAGTACCAGAAGAAAAGGAGGAGTTCACAACTGAGACTCCCATTGAGTACCAGCCCAGTTACCCAGAATCTGAGACCGTCACACCAGGGTATGGTGAACCAGAAACTGAAGAACCAGACCGTGAGGAACCTGGCCAGTTTAAGCCAGAATACCCAGAATCTGATACTGCCCCACCAGCGTACACCGAGATGGCTCAACCAAGGTACCTGGACCCATCTGAGCCGAGATACCCTGACCAAACCAGTAGTTACCCTGTCTCTGAGCCTTTGCAACCAAGATATACCATCCCTGAACCCACAGAGCCTAGATACTCTCCAATCAAGCCAAGGTACCCTGACTCTGATCTAGTTGAGCCAAGGTACCCTGACCCTGATCTAGTTGAGCCAAGGTACCCTGACCCTGATCTAGTCGAGCCACGGTTGACCAACCCTGAACCAGTCCAACCAGTGCCACCCCATTCAGGGCCCCACCAACCCCAGATCGTTGTGGTGGACGAAGATGAAGATCTTGATGTGAATGGTAAATCATGACAGCTCAAAACCTTTGTGCTTGAAGATTCAGAGCAAGTTTTGAAATTTTTTGGGGGAGATTTTTTCAAAGATCCTGAACTTTATTTTTTATTGAACTTGAGCTGATTGGTTTGTTATTTGGTTGTTTTCACAGTATTTGCATACAATTTGGAGACATGTGCCCACAACAGGCACAAATGCTCGGCTTTCGCTGACTGCCGGGATTACAGCAATGGGTACTGCTGTCATTGTAGGCCTGGCTTCTATGGTAACGGGAAGGACTGTGTCGCAGAGGGTGAGAAGGATTTTCTGTGTTACTTAAACTGTTCAGTTTAATGGTGCAAGTGTTGTTGAATTTTTGAAGACGACTTGTAGATTCAAAGACGCTTGGCATAACAACAGTTAATTATGTTGTACTTGACACATACTTCACTGCTCAACTCAAAATGATGCCACTGGATGTAAATGACTCTTCTGTATGTTTTTTTTAATCATGGGTTTATCTGTACAACCAGTATCTACTAATTGGTTTTAATGAATGTGCTAGTCACATTTTTACCTCAGATAAGTATGTTTTTTTTAGCATTACCAACAATAGTAGACTACAGAGACACTAATTTCATTTTTGAGCTTTGTTGACAGGCTGATGAAAGACATTCTCTATAACAACAGTGAGGACAAAAGGCTAGAGAAGGTAGAAGGTAACCAAGGAAAAGGCAGGACTTTGACTTTTGACTTTGTAAGTCAGAAGCCATCAGTGTCTTGTTGATGTGCTGGTGTATTGTTGTCATCATAACACTACCTAAGTAATCAATTGTTTGTTGTTTTCCAGGAAAACCACAGAGAATGAATGGAAAGGTCTACGGTAGAGTGTTTGTCGGGAACTCACCTTCCCCTGAGGAGCTCGATAACAATGACTTGCACTCTTACGTAGTAGCCAATGATGGACGAGCCTATGTGGCCATCAGCAACATCCGTAAAAGCCTGGGCCCCTCCCTGCAGCCTCTGTCCTCCCTGGGAGGAGTCATCGGTTGGGCCTTCGCCCTGGAGCAGCCTGGCTACCACAACGGCTTCAGTCTCATTGGTGAGGGCACCTGTTGTTGTTGACTGTGCAAATTGTTTGAATTTTAACATAGACCATAGAAGTGCATGTGTTGTTGCTCATGCTACCTTTGGAGCTCCCTCTCAGTTTTATACAAACAGACTGTAAATGTTATGGCCGTGTTCATGATGATTTGGATAATGTAGATGTTGATATGTTTAGATGTTGAATGTATTTCGTTAAAGCCAGACTTTGCTCAGACACTCACATGTTTTCTCACACATCCATGCAGGCGGTGTGTTTTCCCGGCAGGCCGAGGTGATCTTCCAGCCTGGCAACGAGCGTCTGAGCATCAAACAGCAGTTTAAAGGAATCGATGAACACGACCACCTGGTGGTCAGCACCGAGCTGGAGGGACGTCTGCCCGCCATCCCGCTGGGATCCTCCGTCCAGATCAACCCATACAAGGAGATCTACCAGTATGACAGAAATTGTAAGGACTAAAACAATAAAATGACCCAGTGCAAGTCTGCTGCCCTGAAGGATTCACTGATTTTGCATATTGCATACATATAGCTGTTAAATTATTGGATACTGGATGCAAACATGGCGCCTGTTCAGTCCATTAAGAAATGTTCACCTGCTGCATACAGCAAAAAGTCTATCTTCGGGATTACTTGTGGGGGTATGTGTTCCACTGAATATATACAGTAGCATTAATCCCATCATGCCTCTGGCCCAGCCGGGTTGTGTGAACTAATCCTAAAACACAACAGGAACGCGCATAGCATACTCGTGGTGACCTAATTCCGAAAGAAAGTTTTACAAAGATTAAACCCTCGTGTCTTAGCAATATACATTACGCAGAGTAATAATGGGCCATGTTTATTGTTGTTCAAACCAATGAGTCATAGTCCTAGAAAAGTATTTTCTTCTGCTTCTCCTCCGCCCAGTGATCACCTCCTCCTCCAACCGTGACTACACCATCACCTCCCCTGATGGCGTCGTCCAGACCAGAAGCTACCAGTGGCGTCAGACTGTCACCTTCCAGAGCTGCCCACATGATGAGGCCATCAGGGCAGCGCCGGCCACCCAGCAGCTCAGCGTGGACCAGATCTTTGTGATGTTCGATCCTCAGAACAATCTGACCCGCTACGCCATGAGCAACAAGATCGGCTCCGTCCACAGTGAGTTGTGAGATCCACCTGTCACCTGTTTATCCAAAAGAAAGATCCCAAAGCACAAAATGAACTTGATTAATAACAAGAAGTGAAATTTGAATACATTTCTTTAAATGAGCACTGATCAGACTGTCTCCTGGAAACACACCACATTCATCAAATACTAAAATTTGATGCAAAACAACACACAACTGTGTGTTTTTTTTCTAAAGGCTGCTGCAAACTCAGTCATTTGAGCAACAGTAAGCACAAAAAACTCAAACTGGATAGAGTGACTTTCTAGTAATGGAAGCATTTTTAAACCAGGGTTATTAGAATGTGTTGAATCGTTCAGGTCCTTGTTGAAGACACTTCCATGTCTCCTGGTTGTCTGTCAGGGACAGTTAGAGTACAAAGATGTGTATTATTACCTTGAAGAATGCACTGAAACACGCCTCCAATGGTTTAGTGCCTTGGTGGGTTTTGCAGTGGAACATCAGAGGAAGATAAACAGTAATCTGAGCCCGGCTGTATTTCCTCAGCTGCAATCAGAGAGGCTGTGAGAGCGTTGGCAGGGGGTGAAGGTCAGCGGCCGAGGCCAATGAGATACCAACCTCCAGTCCACAGCAGGGAGGAGCGGGGGCAGGGCACCAGGGGGAACTCTTAATAAAAAGGGGGGTTAAAGGTAAAAGTGCAGGTGGGGGCTGTTGACGGGATGCTCGGGGCTTCAGAGTTACACAAGCAAACACAACTCAGCTGGAGTCTGTTGGCAAAAAGTGGAACATCTGGGTCGTGTTTCCTGTGAGGAGGTGAAGGTCTGGAGGAAACTTCAAACATGGAGCTCCAACACACCAGCTGCATGATGGGAAAATGAGGACACTGACTGAATGGCTTCACTGGACTCTTTTAACTCTCCTTTTAGATAATCAATATACCCTTCAAGTTTAGGTTTAGCATTCTCTGGTTCCAGCTGTTTTATATCACTGCTCACTGAGTAGATACATGAGATATTTTGAAGACAAAACAATTTGTTCCTTTATCCAAAAGAAAAAAAGAATAAAAACATATACATTAATTTTATTTACCTTTGGCAATTTGACTCAATGTCACCCAAGCAGTGGTGGCCTCAAGGTTAGAGAAACAGACTCCGTCTACTGATACCACAGATAGCTAAAGTCCTGACTTTCTGTTAGCCTCGCTGCCTTTATTTAGGTTTTTGACATTTCTGATCTGTTCTTGTGTTTCTGACAGGCAGTCTTCCAGAGCAGAATCCATGTTTCACTGGCAGGCACGGCTGTGACATCAACGCCATGTGCAGGTCAGGTGAAGGCCTCCAGTTCACCTGTGAATGCAGCAATGGTTTTACTGGAGACGGACGCAACTGCCACGGTAACACAACCTCTGCCTGCTCACACCTCAGTGTTTCCAAAAACATGTTGAAATATATGTAGACAACATATTATTGTCAGTGATGTAAGTTGTTGAAAAATAACTGATTTTTATATAAGTGACATCCTCTTTGTTCCATGTCATGACCCTTTCTCCATCTTCCCATTTGTGCTGTCTGTATCTCTACCTTTAGCAGCCCGAAAGATGAAAAAGGGAAAAAAAAATTGGATTTTTGATTGGATTATCCTTCATTGGCTTGACGGACTTTTGGTTGACATGAGGAGCTCATTTTTGTTAGTGCCTAGTTCAGTATATCAGATCTTTCTGAAAAAATCCTCAAATAAACAATAAAAATAACGTCATGTAACACAGCGAAGATAGAAGTAAACTTAAAAAAAACAAAATGAAAATAAAGATGCAGCACTACAATGAACGATTTACATGATTTATTTTCTGTTTGTTTCAATGAGACAGTGAAAATACTACCCAGAAGTCCATCATCATCAAACATTTCTGATGACAGTTCTCAGGATAAATAATCAGTTCAGACCCAAATTCCATATATTCCACATTAAACAGCATCAGTCAATCATGGGACAAGAAGTTGGGATGATAAATAAAACAGAATGCGATAACTAGCTAATCCCTTTTTAACATATACTCAACCTGAAAATATTACAAAGACAATATATTTAGCATTTTACTCCATCAACTTAATTGATTTTTCCAAATATATGCTGAATTTGATGCAGCATCATGTTTCAAACAATTTGGGACAGGAGCAACAAAAGACTGTGAAAGATGTGGCATGCTCCAAAAACACCTGTTTGGAACATTCCACAGGTAAACAGGTTCACTGGTAACAGGTGAGAGTATTATGATGGGTATGAAAGGGGCATCCTGGAAAGGCTCAGTCGTTCACAAGCAAGAATGGAGCGAGGTTCACCACTTTGTGAACACATGATTGTGTATTTTGAGTTGCATTTAATTTATATATTTTCAGAGAAATAGAAATTAGTGCTGTCAATCAATTAAAATATTTAATCGCGATTAATCTCATGAATGTTAACTCGCAATTAATCGCACATTTTTATCTATTCTAAATGTCCCATTAATTACCATTTTAATACTCTTATCAACATGGAAAAGTGGATAGGCTTGCTTTGTGCAAATATTTTTTTATTGAAAATAGCAATGTGTAGTGTTTTATTTCACACTAACATTCTCACTTTGAGCAGTCATTCACATTTGAAGCAAAATCTCACACAATTTAACACTGTCAATAAACAGATGACAAAAAAAATAAATACTTGGTTACAAAAAAGCCCCTTCAACAACCCTTTCTAAGGGATCAAAACAGGCTGATACAAGATAAAGTTACAAAGTGCACATCATTGTAAACTAGGACTCAGCCTATAGTGCAGTTAAACCATGGCTTAAACTTTCCTTTCTTAAATTTCCTTTGAACATACAAGCAGTCAGACTATACTGCTCTTCTGTTTATTCACCAGAGGCTTATCAACCCAGCCTCTTATTTCTCTCCAGAAAGAATGAACATTACTTGGCTATGGCTGCAGTAAGCTTGTTCTTAGTTGCGGTATCCATACGCCTCTGTCGAAAGCCATCCATTGTCACCTGGTTTTGACAAGGAGGCAGCGGAGAATTCGCATTAGCCATGTGTTTGGCCATCAAGTGGTATTTCAGACTGGATGTGCTACGGTGATAACTCAGTTCACACCAACAATACACACAGATAACTTTGGTCTTGTCAGTCGACCCATCTGGCAACTTTTTGAAACTAAACTTTCCATTCAGAATCTTGTTCGCATCCATTTCGGCATTTCATGCTTGACATCTACACAAACTGGTAGCCTACTCTTTCACAGCTAGCGAGCAGGCAAGACCAAACACGTGCGTGGAGCGTGCCTATTGTTTTGTTTCCGGTTTACCACCGGATCCTGTAGTTTTTCTTACATTACTAGCAGTGGCCACAGCTTATAAAAAACAACAAGTTCACTAGGTCACAAAGAACATTAATCTCGCGATAAAAAAATGACGCCATTGAAATTGATTTGCGTTAACGTGTTAATAATGCGATATTTTTGACAGCACTAATAGAAATCATTTGGATTATTATTCCTGCAGTTGATAGGAATGTGCATCTTTTCTAGCAGAAGTCAGGGATCTGAAGAACATCTGATAATGAATTTAAAAATGACAACTGTTGCTCATTCACTTCGGTTCTCTCGTGTTATTTGCAGATATTGATGAGTGCAGGGAAACTCTTCAGGTCTGTGGATCCAACGCTGTCTGCAGTAATCAGCCCGGAACTTTCCGCTGTGAGTGTTTGACTGGTTTCGTGTTTGCCAGCGACGGAAGGACCTGCATCGGTACGTTGTGTGCGTGCGTGCGTGCGTGCGTGCGTGCGTGCGTGCGTGCGTGTGTTGACAGCTGTGTGGGTGGGCGGAATGTGTGGTTCCTCTGTGTGTGTGTGTCATTTGAAGAGTCCCTTGTTGCATGTACAGATGTTCTAAAAGCCGCCAACAGACATAAACAGTGAAGGTTTTTGTGTGGCTGTAAACGGGGCTTGGTCCAGTGGTGACATAACTTTTCAAGCTAATGTCATTCTTAGGGGGAAACGAGTTCAATAACATGAGTGAGAAGATGATGATTAATATGAAAATACAGATCTGAACCTGTACCACAGGCAGGATGAATGCGTACAGAGGCCCTGAATATTTTGTGTGTTTACACTTATAAAATATTAAATGTAACGTTCTGATATCTGTCGGTCGTCTGGGAAAGAAAACTGAGCTGAAGGAGGAGGTGGAGAACCTGTCGCACTTTGGGTTATTCCTCCCGTTTTCAGCGACTGTACCTCCATCTATCCCCTGATCCTCCGTCTGTCCCTATCACCTGTCTGTCCCCTGTTCCTCTGTCTGTCTCTGATTCTTTGTCTGTCTCTGGTCCATCATCTGTCCCTGTTCCTCCTTCTGTCCCTGGTCCTCCATCTGTCCCTGTAGCTGTACTAACATGTTGTCTGTCTCATCCTGCAGAGGAGAACCGTCCGGTGGATCACTGTCAGAGAGGAAGTCATGACTGCGATGTTCCTGAACGAGCGATGTGCAGCTACATGGGAGGCTCGGCCTACGTCTGCTCCTGTCTGCCGGGGTATGTGGGTGACGGCCGGGTGTGTCAGGGTGAGTTCGCAGAGTTTATCAGCTGTGTGTTGGTGTGTCAGTGGTGTCCTTTGAGTTGTTTTTCTTAAAGGACGACTTGAAACTTTAACTTTGTGTGAGCTCAGTAAACTTTTAAGAAACTAGAGGCCTGCAGGTGTCAAGGAGGAAACAAGAACACAAAGTGAAGACATTTTGACACATGATTAAGGGGTTTTATTCTTAAAGGAGGAAAATCTGGAGTAAATTCACCAATGTCCTAAAATCAAGACAAAACTGCAGTAAATCCAGGCTGTCAATGAGGGTAAACTAATAATTAGAAATGTTACTCTGTACATCACAAACTGCATCCTGTAAAATGATCCTTCAGTTGAATCAACACCTCAATAAAACAGTTTAAACACGGACTGAACATTATGACCTGCATGAAGGAGGATTTACTGAAGGATATTGTATCAGACTTGATTTTAGCTGGATGTACCTAATAAACTGGACACTGAGAGTAAATCCCTTGTATGTAACTTGGGTATTTTGATTTTGATCTTCTCCTCCGCTAAATGTCAGAAGGAAATATTGGACTTTTTACTCCACTACATTTCTTCGACACCTTTAGTTACTTTGCAGACAAAAATCATGAATACAAAATAGAAATCAACTAATAAATAATGAACATTTTTTATAGATTAAGATACCCATCTGTATATCAAGTCATCATATACAGTTGCAGGAATTTGTTAGCATTGTTGCACTTCTGGCTTCGTCTTGAAGTCAGTGGTTTTTCTGAATAGTTTCTTCTGTTAGATGCCTGATGATTAACTCGAGTTTAAGGGATTTTCCCATTTTGTTCTCTGACATCTCTGAATCTGAATTTTCCATGTTACGTCTTTTATGTGTCTCAAGTGTCTAAGACTTTCAGTGTCTTCAGTCTAACATACTGTTAGTCAGGACTGTGTCCCCCGGGGACAGGAAATGTTTCCACCTGAACAGGAAATGTAGAGCCCTGCCTTCCAGCTGTGCAGCTCATCTCTTATATACACATCTCCCTGATTCCTTTTACTGTGCCTCTGCGCCAGAGACCGCCATAGCTGGAGGCATTGTCACTACTTAATCACAGACTAGTTTAAAATGCAGGAAAATACACGGTGTTCTCCTCCTCCTCCTCCACCTCCACCTTCACCCCTCCTCCAGTGTCTCTGACTGTCAAACTAGAGTCCCACATGGAGATTTTAAAGCTTTATTGTGTGATGTTCTGTGCACAAATGTTCATTTTGACTCAAGGATGAACTGATCAGATTTTGGCGCTCTAAGGTCACTGCGATCTCCAACATACATTTTTCCTTAATTATGACAGTTTCACACAAATGTCTCATAGGATAAAATGATGATGTGATGACATTCTATACCCAAAAGGTCAAAGGGCATCTTCACTGCGACATCATAATGTTGTGCAGAAACACTTTTCTGGCCATTATTCAACACGATAACTCGGAAACAGAAGGGCAGATTGTGACCATACGCCACATTTGATCAGATCCTGAATTGGTGACGCTAATCTTTGGTATCCACCTTGAAACTGTGGTGATTGTACAGATCTTCTGTGCTGCCAGGTTGAAGGTGCGTGTGAAGCATCCATGTTTTATAATTTGTAAAACTCAAACTCATATGAGTCTTTACAGACATGGATTTAAACTGCAACCTGGTTGGTTGGCGGAGGCTTACAGCTGTAAGGCGGTAATTCTGGTTTTTACTTGTCTTTGACTCTGGAGAGTCTGACCCGAAGAATGCTCCTACAGCTCAGCTGGGTCAACATCTGGACAGAAAACAGGAGGACCAAACTGTCTTTAACACGGTCTTAACAAAGCGAGTTAGCTCTTTTTAGAGCCTTACCCGTCGTGGAGCTAAAAGGTAAAGCTTGTCCTGATGGTGGCGCTATAGGAAAAGTCATGGGGTCATAAAAAACAGGATCAGGACATTTAATGGTACCAGTTACTGTAGATTATGAGATGCCTTGTGTATACATTTGTTGTGGTGCTAGAACATCGAAAAGAAGTGTGAATACTGGACTGACATTGATCAGGTGGACACGAACTCAGCTCCAGTGGGATAATCATGTTGTCAATGCTGATTTTTTGTGGGTGGGTCTCAACTGGATATCTTGATTTGTGTTTATGTATTTTTATTTGTCAGAGTTTAAAATGTTCCTATTGGCTGCTAATATTGTGTTACTGGGGTTACCAAAGTTACCAAAATCACCACCATGAAACACAGAAGTGTCAATTAAATAAGTGGTTGAGACTTTTTAAGTACTTTTAAAGGGACATTTTGAGTTGATTTCTATGGAGTCTGAGATTTCTTTTAAGAGCCAGCACCTAGTGGCCATTAGTGGTATTGCCTCATAATGTGCCTTCAAAGATGGCGGCCAATGCGTTACTACATAACCTGAGGGGTGGATTTGTTTCTGCAGGTGTGTCAATGTTTCATATTTGTCTCCGTCTTTGCTTTCCTCCTGTTCAGACTTAGATGAGTGTCAGCAGGATCGATGCCACCGTGACGCCTCCTGCACCAACACGCAGGGCTCATACACCTGCCAGTGCTATCCTGGTTTCCGTGGCGACGGCTTCCTGTGCAGCCCCACATCCTCAGGTAGACAACTTAAAGACTCTCTGACTTTCATCTGTGAGTTAAGAGATCGTTTTATGACTTTAAGGTGTTGCAGTTTCATGTGAATCTCTGATGAAGTTTCTCAGAAAAGGGACTGAAACAATGAAGGATTCAGTCTGAGAGCTGATGATGAAAACTACACAATTTAACATCACTGAGTGAAAACTGTGAAATCAGCTTTTAAACATCTAACTGCTGACTCTTCACTGACAAGGAGCTTCAATAAGAAACCACTTTGGGTGTTTCAGTGTGACGTGTCAGAGACAAATGGAGGCTCTGCAGAGTGTTAACGTTCCTGCATTGAGGGCTGCACAGAGACGAGGTGACAGCAGAGCAGTGAAGGGTGCTGGTGGTCTTCTAGCAGCCTGAGGTGTCGTTTTAAAAATTAAATAACGTGTGTGAACAACTGATTGTTAGCAAACAATGATTGTCCAATCATAGGTAGGCTGGAATCACATCTGTCAGCCTTTGTATTTGTCCATGTCTTGAGTTGGTGAGCTGTAACAAGAGAAACAGTCTGTTTTGAAAGACTTTGGATGGTCGTGTTTTTAATCACCTTCCTGAAACACAAGAACCGAAATGTAACAAATTAATCAAAGTGTGTTTATTAGCGTTAATGTAAGAGGTCAACATCAACATGTCTGGCTAACTAGCTAACTACCAACTTCTTCTTTTCCTCCCTCTGTCCTGATCTGAAAACATATAAACGGCCAAAAATGGAGAAAATTTTTTTTTTCCATTCACTAGAGTGAAAGTAGTATATTTACTCCTGTTCACCTGATGAAAGATGAATTCTCTCCATCCTGATCTGATGTGTCATGCAGGCAGCTGATTGGCTGACAGCATGTGTAGTTTACAGTAGTTTGTTTTTCTCCTCCTGGTTTGTTGTTTCTAGTTGTTGCATGCTGTTGTTTCATGATGTGGTGTGTGTGTCGTTGTTATTCTGTCACTGCTTTTTGCTGTTGTTGTATGTTGTATGTTTATATTTTATTATTTTGTGTCGTTGTTGTGTGTTTGAATGTTGTGTTGTATGTTTTTATCGTGTGTTGTGTTGTATGTTTTTATTTTGTGTCGTTGTTGTTATTATGTGTTGTTATTTTATGTTGTTGTGTGTCGTTGTTGTGTGTTGGTGGTTCTGCGTTGTCTCAAAGCTGCAGACTCCGTCAGTGATTCCAGGTGTCAGAGCTGAGAGCTAATTACAGCTCACTCCTCCGCACCAAAGTCTTGTCATATTTTCGGAGTTTTTATGACCTGGCTGGCCTCTGAAAGGCATCATCTTTTTGTCCCCTGTCAAAACATGTCACAGCGTTTCTGTCTGTACGCAGCTCTCCTTCTTTTGTCTGCTGTTCGGTCTTTGATCTTCAGCCCTCTCTCTGAGGGGTCTTCTGCTTCTTCTTGTTTTTTTTTTTTGTTTTTTTTTTGTGGCTGATTGTTGGCAGCAGACGTGATGCTGTGAGGACACGCTGCCGTCTGTCAGACTGTTATGGCTGGTTTGTGGTTTGTCGCGCTGATACTCTTGAGGATAAGGGTGTGAGGAGGCTCCTCCAGATGTCACTGTGGCCCCTGGATGTGACTGCAGAGATGAAGAGTCTCCTGCTTGTCTTTAATCTGCGGTTCTCTCCGCAGCTCACATGTTTATCTGCAGCTGCCACGTACTAAAATCTGTCTGTGCACGAGCAACAAAAGTTAAATAGCGTTAACCCTGTGAGGAGCTGTGGTGCAGAGTATGCTTTAGTTTTAAATAAAGGAGAGTTTGATAGATATTTATATTTCTGATGACTTTAACAGATCTTTTTCTTGTTTAGGTTGTGTAAAATGTTCTTTCATTTCCTTCCTTGTGAAAAGAGGAGGAACAAATAAAATGAACTAAAAACTTTTTAATGTAATATTTAAAGTATGACACAAAGTCTCATGTGATAAGTGTTCATTAATGCAGGATAAAGTATCTTGACATGTTCTTGACATGCAGATTTAAGACTGACAATATCTTCTCACCTAAGAAAGAAAGAAAGAGAGTAAATAGATTTACACAAAATGTTGCACTGTAGTATTCTTTGAGAGACGTCGCTGTGTTGACACAAACAAAATACTTCTGAAGTCCAAATAAAAATGACTCCAGGTTTGCCTTCAGCAGAGGTCTTCATGCTGTCAACAATGCAGATGTCTCACTCTGACTGTTCTTCTGTGCTCTCAGAGCGAGAGAAGACCCAATGTGAGCGTCACAGAGAGAGCACCCAGGCTTCCACCTCCAGCTCCGGGATCTTCTCTTTCTTCCGTCCTCGGCCGGCCGTCGGTCAGTACATCCCTCAGTGTGACGAACATGGAGCCTACAAACCCACACAGTGCCACACCAGCATCAGCCAGTGCTGGTGTGTGGACGCCAACGGCCAGGAGATCCCCAACACCCGCACCGGACCCGGCAGCACCCCCCTGTGTGAGTCAATTCAAGCCTTGACTGATGAGACTCTTCTTCTGCCTCTGTACTGTTTGTCATGTCAGAGAGTATTGAAGATGAACAATAAACTTTCCTCTTCTACGCAGGTATCGACCAGTCAGTGACTCCTTCTCCAGTGGGTCCGACGCCACGGCCTGACGTTCACCCCATTACTCCAGGAGCACACCTGCTGTTCGCTCAGAGTGGGAAGATCGAACACATCCCTCTGAATGGATACAAAATGAAAAAGGAGGAGGCCAAACCTTTGCTGCACATCCCTGTAAGATGACATTAGATTAGATTTCACTTCAAAAAATTGCAAAATGTGCAAAACTCCTAAATTTGTCTTGTACCACAATGAACATGAGTCATAGCAGTCTCATAAATCCAGAAACAGGTCTTGATACCCCACCGTACTAGTTTTTTGATGGTGGATTTTCTCTTTGGATTGGAAAAATTGGGTCTTTTATGTAGTTCATTTTTTTCTGTCAGGAAAGACTAAATACTGAGATCTGGGAGCTCTGTGACAGAAATGATCCTTTAAGTGTAACCACAAACTCAAAAGAGCCCCTTGCAAAAGTGACAACTCGTCAAAATATCCTGACTTTGGGGAGTTTTTCCTGTTGACGACATTTGGTCCTCATAAGTATAGATTTAGCAGAAGCTATACAGTCACGCAGTCATGAACCAAACAATGCTCTCATTGTTCTTGAACAGATTTCAGCATCAGAACTCTTTTCTTCTCTGTTGAAGCCCAGAAGTCGTCAATATTAATGTACTGCAGCTGAACACAAAGCTCTGCGTCAGTGTCGGCGTCTTACAGCCCGATGGGTCACCGCCATTCTGCCACTTCAGACATAAGACTCTTTGAAAGCGTCTCCGGATGAATGAAACCGTCTGTCTCTTCTTGTGCTTTCTCTCAGGACCGGGTGGTGATCGGCGTGGCTTATGACTGTGTGGAGAAGATGGTTTACTGGACCGACATCACCGGGCCGGGTATCAGCAGGGCCAGTCTGAGTGGAGGAGACATCAGCCCAGTCATCACTTCAGGTACAACAGACGTCATTTCATCACAAACATAAAGCCACCACAGCAGGGAAAGAAGGGACAAGAAGAAGTCAGCATTCACCCATTTACACACACGCTCGTGTAATGGTGGCTAGGCCTGCTCATTACGAGCGTTAACCATCACAGGCAGCATCAGGAGCAATTTGAGGTCAAGGATACTTCGATATGTAGACTGCGGAGGGATCCCTCCTCTGATGCTCCTCCAGGCAATTCTTCCATTTTCTGCCCATTTAAGGGTTCAGGGGAGTTTTTTTGGCTGAATCGTGGGTCTGATGATCGAAGGTGTCGATTGCTGTAAAGATTCTAAAACACCCGGGGACACAGTTGGGGTCCTGCTTCAGAGTCCCTCCCGTGACGCCTGAGCTCTGTACTGTCCATCCTCAGGTCTCCAGAGTCCTGAAGGCATCGCCATCGACCACGTGTCTCGTCTCCTTTTCTGGACTGACTCAATGCGCGACACCGTGGAGGTTTCCAAACTGGACGGCAGCCAGCGCCGAGTCCTGTTTGACACAGATCTGATCAACCCCCGGCCCATCGTCACCAACCCGGCGTACGGGTGAGTGTTGACCAATAAGGAGATGAAATGAATCAGTCTGAGGCAACATAATTTCTTTAACAGCAGCAGCAGCTGTAGTAAACAGCACTCGCAGTAGTAGGTTGGTCCAACTGGTTTTGTCCTGTTGGTGTAGGCGGCTCTACTGGGCAGACTGGAACAGAGACGGGCCTAAAATTGAGATGGCCAACATGGATGGGACGGATCGGGTCGTCCTGGTAAAAGACGACCTGGGACTTCCAAACGGTCTCACCTTTGACCCTGACAACCAGCAGCTGTGCTGGGCTGATGCAGGTGAGTCTCACCTGACAGGAACCTGAACAGTCTGATCAATCACTGTCCTCCAGAACTGATCCTAGTCCAGGTTTTCTCAGTCATGTGCTCCCCACAGTCGGTCATTGATTGATTGATGGATCTGCAGGTACTCGTAAGGTGGAGTGTATGGATCCTCACCGCAGGCTGAGGAGGAAGATCGTTGAGGGGATCCAGTATCCATTCTCTCTCATCTCCTTTGGAAGGAACCTTTACTACACTGACTGGAGGAGGTAACACACACGCACACTCGCACGCACACAGAAGACATGTCTGTTGGAGTATTTTTGAACTCCAAAACTTGTGCAGTGTCGTTCTAGAAAAAACTGTCTAATAAGTTGCAGGTTTTAGTAAAATTAATTTCCATGTGCGTCACACTCAACATTCCCACAACTAAAAGGAATGTGGATTTGAAACAAACAGCACTGCTCTGTTTGACTGGAACTGTCTCGTTAAGTCTTCAATGTGTTTAACACATCGCTGTGGTCTCTGTGTTTACGTGATGTGTTTCTGATGATTCTTCTTCAGGGAGGCAGTGGTTGCTGTGGACCGTCTATCAGAGAAAGAGACAGAAGAGTTTCTGCCACAGAAACGCTCTCGGCTGTACGGCATCACCACGACACCAACGCGGTGTCCACAATGTACGGCTGAGTCTCACTTACAAGCAACAGATGAGTCATTCCAGTCAAAGAACAATGAAGGAAAGGAGGCATAGTCACACTTGACAAATCTTTGTGAAGTTTACTGGAACAGTTTCAGGAGATTCGCAGGTTGTGGTTAGCTTAGCATAAAGAGGGGAAGCATGCGTCTGAAAACAGGTTCATAAATGGAGACTCACTAAAAAGTCTCGGTCATGATTCCACTGGTTATGAATATGCTGCTTTTCTTCAGATTTGGGTTTTATTAGTTGTTGCTTTAACAACAGCTGCAGCTTTGAAAATCCAGACCGTCAAATCCTCAACAACTAAATCATGCAAACTTGTACGAAGAACAGGACCGGGGCACTTCAGTGCAGTGAGCGCATGTTGTACTCCGTGACCGTAGTAATTGATTCCAGACACACATAATATGTGGCTGGATATAAGCGTGGGAACTGTGTGGTGAAGTGACCTCAGGGGAGCCAGCTGTGGACATGGAGACTCACATCTGGCTCTGAGCCCTGAACTATACAGCTGTCTGTGCCCACCTGCTGCTCTCTAACCAGCAGTAACGGATTTCAGCCACCAGTGATGAAGCGGCTGCGTGGTAACATGTTCACTTCTCTCTGCTCTGATTTTACAGTCTGTCAGCAGCTGTCAGATCTGCTAACAAACATATTTAATGTACACCACGAAACGCCCCACACAAAAGAGCCGCGGGGCGTTTTCAGTTGTTGGCTTGTTTGAGGGAAAAAAAACTCACTGCCAGCAAGCTCTGATGAGTTTCTCTAGAGTCAGACCAGACATAAAAGCCAAATGTCCCACAGTGGAAGCTAAATAATACCATCATGGACTTAATGAATACAGGATACATCAGTATGAGCTGAACGACAAACTCCTAACAAACCCACGCTCTCTGTCACAGCGATTGAAACGACATGAAAACAGCGAGTCCACAGCCGTCGTGACTGAAGTTACCTGATGTAACTCCAGTTCTATCAGTGTGAACACAACTAGTGACAAAGGAAAGTCAAACTTGGCCACGCGGGTGGTACATGAACGTGTTAGAGCTGCAACACACCACTCTTTCCATAGTCTGCAGGTTTTCCTTTCAGCAAATCGTTTGTTTTATAAAACATCAGAGACGTCATCATTTTACCAGAGAAAAAATTCATATTGTTCAAGTCTAAAAGCCAAAATATAATACAGTTCACTTTAAGAAGACCAAGAAAATGCTCACATTTCACAAAATGATATCAACTAATCAATTATCAAAGTAGCTGCAGATTAATTCTCTTTCGATGGACTGACTGGTGCAGCTCTTGAACGATACAAGGTTTAGCATGTTAGTTTGTTAGCATGCTAACATGCGCTCAGCTAACAACAGTAACTGAAAGCAGGAAAAGCTGCAGCTATACATTGCTACTTGTGACTTTGATCATGAAGGTGACTCTATAGAGAATATAGGCTACAATATAGTATAGAAATGAGTATTTATAGTATAAAGTTGAGAGAATATTATAGATCCAAGAGGAAACTGACTGAAGGGACTGAGAGAAAAGGGTGAATTATAAAGCTGTCTACTTCAGCACCACGGACAGCACCGTGGATTCATCAATACACCGCTAGACTGCTGATATTTCATGGTCATGGTCAGGGACGGATCCGCCCTCATATCATCCTCTGTGTGCAGCCTCGGCAGCTTTCTGACTGATATGATTCACTGAATCTTGAGTATGAATAACTTCCTAACACTGTTCCCTTCTGTCTCCTGTTAGCCTATAACTACTGCTCCAACAACGGTGGCTGCTCTCACCTGTGTCTGCCGCGGCTCGGCGGGTTCACCTGCCGCTGCCCGGACGGCGCCGCCGCCGGCCAATGTGAGGAGAGGAACCTGTGAGGTCTGCAGAGCGACGATAACACTGCTGCTGCTGCTGGGAGAGAAAAAACAAAACACACTTAACTGAATTTTGGTGTTTTCTACTTTTCTTACTTGAATTGAACATTTCTATGATCATTATAGAGTTCTATGTGTTTTTGGCCTTTGAAAGCTGTTCAGACCTCACTGTATTTATGATATCACACTTCAGGTCCACCAGTGAGATCATTAACTTTCTTCTTCTAACTGTTAAATTCTGATGTGTTTGTAATCGGACTCCTGGCTGAAGAGTTTCATTCCAACATGAGAAAACAGTGACTCGGACATACAGGGATTTTATAAAAACGGCAGGTAAACTAAAAACACTTTGACAAGATGATAGTTATTTGAAATGGTACTGAACAGTGAACATTCGTTTTTATTGTATTTTGAAAGTGAAACTCTGTAGTTGTTCTTTATTGATTTCTTAAATATGTGAACTGAAAGATAATTGTGAAAAACAATCAGATTTAATTCTAGCAATCTTCTGAAATGCTCAAATACTTGAGGGAAGGGTTCCCAAGGGCCTTGAAAACCCTTGAAAATGTTTGACATTTAAAAAAAAACCTTTAAAGGATTATTAAAGTGGAAGAGAAAAACATAAATTCATCAATATGTTGCAGTTTAAAATGATTTCTTGGCTTGACAAGATGGTTAACTCTTGGACAGCCAGCATCAGAGAGCAGACTGCAGCTCGCAGTTCACCAGATCTGAATCATAGCGACAGACAATCACACTGATCTGCTGACAGAGAAAACAACAGAGAAACCCTGTCTGAGCGTCACACTCAGGACCAAATGCATCATATCAACTAATGTCACATTTCATTTAACAGCTGTTCAGTGCGTTCAACAAACAAATGCATCATTTTTGAGTTAATCCAAATGTATTTTGTACCACATTTAGTGACGACTGGATAAGATTTGATGGAACAAATGGAAGATCTGTTAGTCGTCTGTATTTACAGGCTGATCTTGAGCAAAAAAACTAATCAAAAATGTTGCTTGCATGAGCCAAAAGGTAAAGAGCTTTGGTACTGACTGTTTGGTGACACTGTTCACCAGATTTTAGCACACATTTTGTTGATATCATGCTAACTGATTAGCAGTAGCACTGGAAACTCCTGGACGGAGAGAATGAGATTAAAAAAGTTGCTGATCTGCAGGAGATGTCCGTCTTGTAAATGTCTGTTCTGAGAGCTGCCTTTGATTGACAGGTTAGTCTGACAGAAATGCAGTTTTTAAACCATCAGAGGTGTTTTCATCCTGTTCAGTCTGTAATGAGGTGAACAGCAGTCAAACTGGAGATATTAAGGAACCTGAATAAGGGCTGGAAAAATTTGAATCTGACTAAATTACATTTTTTTAAAGGACGTGTAATAAATGAAGTTTTTCATTGGTAAAAGAAAACTTAGATTATTCTGTACTTTAACAATCCTATATGAGAAAATGACATTTACAGTGACGTGTATACCTTCGGACTTGCACCACTACGAGCCTGCGACTGATCCCGAGAGGTGGAAGAGTTTGATGAGGGCTCACAAACGATTTAAGACTTACAAGATGTATTCTGTTGTTTGTGCTAAGACTCGCAGTGTATTTTTTTATATGAACTTGTAAATAACTACCTGATACGCAAATGATATTCTCTGATTTTCTAATGGTACCTGAGATCTACATGATGATGATGATGATGATGATTACTGTGAAGGTGTGTGCAGGTTTGTTGAGGTGTAGCTCCTGTATGAACTTCTCATGTAAGCATCATTCTTACAATGAAGACTTGTGCAGTGATGATTCATTCCAGCTGCTGAGAAAAGTCGAAAAGTCGGTGTTTTCATCCAAAATAAAAGTAAAGAAACAAACAACTGTTTTCATCAAAACTGTTTTTTTGTTTTTTGTTCAGAAAACTAAAATACAGAAGTCTCTAAGTGCCAATATTAAAAAGAAAAAATTTAAATTGTTTGATAATGCTCTGCCATTTTGAAAATGGCCGTGATTTTTTTTTTTTTTTTTTTAATCTCATTTTAACTAGAAATCAGCTATAATTGTTTCCATTTTGGCAACAGTGATGCACTTTCAAACATGAAAATGTGAACATCAATATGTCACAGAGCATTTGTATACCAACAGGAAATCTCAAAGTGGATTAAATTTGATTTGAATATTTCGAGCCACAGCCTGAAAGATTGATCTGTGATAAAAATTGTTCATGATGGTCTCTGATGACAGGGCTAAAGAGATGTTTAAGGACAGTTAAGTGTTTCTAGAAATTATCCTGAGTGAACCAGAATGTTTCAATCAACCTAAATTTACTTTCACTTTTACATTTTATTCATTTTCTCTCATCGGTCTGTATAGAGATGATGTTACAAAGGAAATCTTGAGTTTTAGTTTCACCTTAGACTTTAAGATGTCAGAGGTTTCAGTCGTCACTGTTATATTATCTTAAGAGGCCAAAATGTTTCTATCGTTTCTGTTTGTGTATGTGCAACTTTTTGACTTTTGACTGCAATATTTTTGCTTGTTATGAAACACCTTGTGAAACTGACTTAAACTGGGGTGAACGTGTGTTACAGCCGCAGGAGGAAAGTCCAGACTGAAATCACAACTGTTAAAGTCTCATATGTAAAAACTGATGCTGCGCATGAAGCATGTGTGTACTGACCATCAGCCAAAGAGGGAACATGAGCAGCCTGTACGGCCTCAGTCAAACCTCTTTAAACATAAAGTAACAGCCTGGACTGATTCATGCTCTTATCTAACCTCATTCTATTGCCACTTAAAGGAACGCTCCGCTGAAAATGTGTTACTTACTCTCTCTGTTGGCTCCATCGTGGAGGATGACAGGTGAGGCCATCTTGGATTCACAGCAGGTTCAGTGGATTCCAGAACGTCCTGAAAAATTGTCCTCGTACCTGCAGGGTCACAAGCAAAGACAGTAGCAGTATAATATTCAACAAAGCTGTGTTCTTACGGACACATTATTTCTCCTGGCTGAATTTTAAAAGAATAATTCTGCAGTTATTACATATTTTTCCTTGTCTATGTTCTTGTCAAAAACATCTCAACATGAACTTGTTTTGTCTTGGCGCGGATTCCCCACAGTAAGGAGGCACAGTAGTAGGGACTGTGGAACAAATAATTAATAAATTACTGCCATGGGAGGCGT
>JBBMOE010000032.1:1577253-1720699 GCA_037975065.1 Chaetodon trifasciatus | reverse complement strand
AGTCCCTTCACCTTCTGAACCACCATGGAGGCTGCAGAACAGACCACACACTGTTCAATGACATTCTCCTGCTACTGCTCCACAAGTGATCTCACCTTCAAGTGTTATCGAGCCAAGAGATCCACTTTTCTGTCGCTTTACCTGGAAGCTTCTTCTCAATTGGCTTCCGCTCGGGGTCATCAGGAAACACAAACGTGATCTCTGGTGATGACGGACAAGGAAAAGATCAGCATTCAGGAAACAACACGTTGCTCTGGTGGGAAATCTGCTGGAACCACAGTGTGTTTATTCATGGCCTGTATGTTTTAGCCAATCAGAGAGCGGACGGCAAAAAGAGGCGGGACTAACTTAAGAGCTGATTTTTCAGGGCAAATGGCTCTGGCTTCTTCAGCTCGCCTTCCTCTGGAGCTCCGTACTCTGAAACACAGGATGAGATGATCTTCATCATTATCATCATCACTTCAAGATCATCACAGGAGATCTGAATAATAATAACATAAATAATATACAGCTAAAAAAAATAAATAAAAATAATTGGCTGCCTTTAGCTGTCAGTTGTCACTTTTTACTTGCTCCTTTTAATCATCGGCCAATCAGCTGCTCTGTGACCTGATGGTGTTCTGGGTGTGGCTTACTGTCAATGAGGGTCAGGTAACGAGGGTGCTGACAGATGAACTGGCTGCTGGGCTGACTCCCCCCACCTGCCTTCAGCCACTCCTCTCCAAACATCTTGATGTAGTCAAGCTCCGCCCCCCTCCTCTCCTTAGGGGAGATCTGATGGAAACCATGGCAACGGATCAGCATACATGCGCACACACACATACATGCGCACACGCACGCACATGCGCACACGCACGCACATGCGCACACGCACGCACATGCGCACACGCACGCACATGCGCACACACACACAAGACACAGGTTCAGCTCACCATAGACCTGTTGAGGATGACCAGTTGTCCCAGTTTGGCAATGAGCATCTGATCGGCCGTACTAGGGTTTCCATCACTGCTCATCAGTCGGTTATGACGACACGAAAGCTTCACCAAACTGGGCAACTTGGCTAACTCGTCCACCACACGCCACTGAGAGAGACAGAGGGAGAGAGAGAGAGAGATGACATCAAGTCTCAGGTGGATTAAAGTGACGCAGACTCTGATTTCACTCTGATCGGTCTTTGAGCAGCTCGTTGAGTCTGTATCTGAACAGAAACACACACTGACCTCAGAGATGTTGTTCTCATCCAGGTTCAAACTCATCAGTGCTGGGAACATGGCTGTTTGAGATCCTAAAGGGGAAAGATTCAGCGTTTTCAGCTGGATCATGAACAGCTGGATTTTCTTCATGTCTTTCTTTCAAAGCACTCAAGGTGGAAATGTTAAACAGGGTTACTCTGATTGAGTCGTTAGATTTTTACCAGGAGCAGCGTCATCAAATCGAAGGCCAGTGAGTCCAGTGCAGGACAAGTTCAGATTCTCCAGTCTGTAATGAAACACAGAGTTTACAAACTGTAACATGGAAATTCAAGATAGACACATGAAAGACGCGTTCACTGGTTTTACTCATAATATCTGATTTCCATATTTTACCTTATACTATATTTCATTATATAAATATTATATTAATTTCTGTGCTATATTGCTGTAGTGTACAATGTGTTACTCCTATACTATAATACAGTATTACTACTTTTGACCTTATCTGCTGCGTCATACTATTTATACTGTACTATATATTATACTGGCATCATCAATTCATCACTCATGTCTTATTATTGTTATTCTTTACTTTTCTCTAGTTATCTGGACTTATTTCTCTCATTGTGCTGCTCCAACACCTGATTTCCCTCTCTGATGGATCAATAAATGATTATTTTATCTTATCTAAGCAGCTCAACGTGTCCAGTTAATTTGTTTTTTTCCACTTTATTATTTTTCTTTTTGCAACTGCCTCATCCTCTTTCTACTGTAGAGCCACAGGGTATTGGAGGGTTGCCACTTCTTAGAGCATGTTTATGTTCAGCCAGTCTTGCCTTCAGTTTACACTTTGTTCTCCCAATACAAAAAAACCCCACATGGACAGCCTATAAACCACATACAAAGTATTATAAGTTATAAATTCTAATTATTATTATGTTGCACTTACGACCTGATGTGACGTCAGCAAAGTAGTTGGTATTAATCCTATTAACACAATGACTGCATGTCCACACTTCAAGGGTTGAGGCTCTTCTGAAGATGATGGTTGGTGAATCTGGAGGAGCTTCTCCAAGAGAGCTATCCCTTTTCAATATGTCCCAATTTCCTTTAATGATTGGTTTGATTCCATTTGCTTCATTACCACATTTGTCACAAAGTATAACTGATTGTTTTTGGACCAGTAACTGTTCTCTTGTGAGATACTTCATTTCATTGTAAGCTGTGGATATAGTCTTATGTTTATATCCTCTTTCCTGACATCTTCGGCTCGTGTCTTGAGGATTTCTTTGAAAATCTTCTTCTGAGTTGCAAACTGATCAAGCGGTTCTGTTCTGTTATCTATCAACCAAGGACGATGGAAAGTGTCTGCCCTGAGAATGGTGTTGCTGTCAGCTGGTTTTCTATGTATGGAAGTTTGTACACCTTCATTGTCTCCTTTAAAGATCTTTAGATCAAGAAAATGAATGTATTATGTATGTACAGACCCTAACAAAAGAATATCATCTATGTACCTGCCACACGTCCATGGTCACTAAAACTGATGATCCAATGTTCTTAATGACATTAACTTTAGTTAATACATGTGTGCCATCTTGAATAAAAGAAGGCAGATTTAACACACACAAATCATGTGACCTGGCCATACTGATCACGGGACTATTAGCCAGCCTGTATATGAAATAGCTGAAAGGTGACCACTTTGAGATGAAGGTACGAAATGCATATTTTCACTCTAACGTTTCAACAGCCATGAGATATGAAAGACTTTTGATTCATTACCCTCTTTAGTACCTCGGACATGTTTTATTTTGTGCTTCTTCTGTAGAAAGCAGGCACAATTGAGTCCTTTTTAACACTGAAATACTGGCCAGAAACCGTTCAGCCCTAAATTGGATGCATGTGACATTAAACTGATTAAACAGTAGGCGTGTACTGTACCTGGGCAAAGCAGCTAAACTGAGCACACTGTCCTGTACTAAGGGATTACAACTCAGATTGAGATTCTCCAGTGACTGCAGGAGTCCGTCAGGCCTTTAAAGCAACAAACAAAATAAAGAAACTCAGGTTAGACTTCCCAGCCTGAACGTCAGATACTTTAGGCCAGAGGGAACTGGAAGCACAAGCAGCAACATTACCTCTGCAGCTCTGTGATGTTGTTTTTTTCCAGGTAAAGACCCTGCAGCTGTGGCCACATGGGAGCGCACTCCAGGATCTGACCACAGACAGACAGACAGACAGACAGACAGACAGACAGACAGACAGACANGGATCTGACCACAGACAGACAGACAGACAGACAGACAGACAGACAGACAGACAGACAGACAAGTCAAGAAACACAGACACGACAATTAAGAAATACATGTGGATGAATGATTTCTTAAGCACCAGCAGGAAACAAGAGGTCATTTATTTTGACCGTTTGCACATTTGTGACATTTATCAACACAAAAAAGACTAAGCTTTAAGTGATTCAACTTTTATGTGAACTGTTCTTATGAGATCAATAACAAGAACAAATTAATTTAAAAACATATGAAGTTATCAATAGTATGAAAACATATTTAGACTCAAAAACATGTGCGTCATATGTGATGGAAGGTAGATGGAAAATGTATAAATAATGAGAATAAATAATAACAATTATTAATATTACTGTTGTTATTTGCACAGCACAGTTAATACAAGAAATGCAGCTGTAAGCGTTTTACGACAAAAAAAGACATGCATCATAAATTATGAAAATAAAACCTACTTGATAACAGTAAAAATTAGATGAAAATAAAGATGAAAACAGAAGATATAGTAAATAGAATACATATTAAATATCTAAATATATTGGTAATTATAAATAATCATTTTTAAGTAAACACACATCTTTTCCTGACAGTGGAGATAAGTACCAGTACGGGGACTTTTAAATTGATCTTGTGTGTGTTGTTATGCACAGATGTGTACCCGTGGCCAGGTGAGGTCGCAGCTGTTGAGGGTGAGCGTTCTGAGGCTGCAGAATGCTTGGCAGTGAGCAGAAAGGTCAGAGGGCAAACACAGTCTGTTTTCACTAAAAAAGAAGAAAACACGATGAAGCGTTCGGTGAAAGAAAGGATCAATAAAAAATACATCCAACACACTCTCACACACAGTCCTCCTCAGAGAAACCTGTACCTGAGCAGTAGTTCCTCAAGCTGGTCCAGCTGCTGGGTGATAGCAGCCACGTCCTCCCAGGAGGACAGCAGAGTCCTACTCATATCCAACAACTGCACGTCTGATCACTGCTGTTAAGGAGTCACTGAGCACGCTCACAATCACGCACACAGCAAACACCAACAATCACCAAGAGTCACCAATATTTATTGACAGTCACCAGCAACGTTGTGCTGTCAAACAACAAACAACCGACTGTTTCAGCTCTTTTCTGACATCTGTGAAACACTGTGATCTTCATCACATATTCACACATTTACACATTTGTTGACAATTCTGTTACCACGTTCACAAGACAGAATGAGCGCATGGTAACGAGAAATGTCCTCAGACTCAATTTAAAAGGTTAAATTCAGCCAGGTGAGGCCTGAGAGGTTTGTGGAAAGATACTTGGCGTGGTTTTCCTGATTTCTCCTTCAGCTCCAGGCCCGTTCACTTCAGAGGCATTCAGCGACACTGTTGAAAGGCCCTCAAAACTGTCGAGACATAAAAAAGAAGGATGGATTCAATCAAACCAATTCACACCCCGACCTGTTAACTCCTCTACAGTTATATATAACACGCTCCACACCAGTGAATTCAGGGGCGGAAGATGATCCATGACTCTTCATTTGATTTAAAGCCAGGATTTAAAAAGGAGACAGTGTCTGAAATAAAGGCAGATAAAAAGCTGGTGTCTAATAAAGGCCAACCAACATGACTCTGTTACGGAATTAGTGCTGTGAAAATGTGTATTCTGAATTCTTCATGAACACGAGTAAACATGTTGGTGGTGAGTTTGCATCAAATGAACACAAAAGCAGAAAACCAGGAAACATCTTTATAAATAATAAAATATACTAGAACAGCTAAGTCTCTAAGTTAAGACAGTTTGAGAGATTAAAGCAGACCAGTCAGGTCATGCAGTGTGGTGACACACACTGATGAGCATTGTACCTGTGCTCCTTGAGTCGTAGCCATGTGACCTTCTCGGAGGAGGCTTGACTCAGCACCTCATTTGAGTTGACCTGGTATTGCTGTTGCACAGTGGTCAGGTAGTCCACTCCGAAGCTCACTTTCGTGGGACGGACAAAGGAGCCACCTTTAGGGTGTCTGAGCGTGGAGAGAAAACCATCATGGACGATACAGTTACCTGTGTCAGACTGATCACGTGTCAGAAGTTATAGTAAGAAAATCTAATGTTTGAAGAGAAATTAAACTGCTTTCATTTTTCATTTTTATCCACTGAGCATTCAGTAACCCTACAGATGTATGTCAGGAATCATCCAGAGGATCCTCACCATCTGGTAATGAAAAGCTTTGATAATGAACGGCACACAAACACTGTAACTTAAGGGAGTGGATCATTTCAGCTGCATTAAAGTAACAGTAACTACCTGCATGTAAAATACTGGACTCCTTTGTGGCTACCGTTGTGTTTGCCTCTGTCTGGGTGATCCCACTCAATGCCGAGCCACAGCCCTCAACACAAAAAACAAACATTAGGTTAGTGTTAGTATGTTTAGTATCAACTGTGTGGGTGGTGAAGTATTGATGTGGGCAAGTCGATAAGTGTGGCTGTTTGCATTTGGTGGTTTGGGCTTTTTCTAATATGATCTTTTCCTAAACTTAACCAAGAAGTTTTGGTGCCTAAACCTCACCAAACTATGACCGGCACCTGAAATGCTTTTTAGCAATCAATGGAAAATTCGTATCCATGTACATGAATCCTACAGAATAAATGTCATGACTATTTCATGAAATGTGAAAGGACTGTGCTGAAATGAAGAAGTTCTCAAATGTTAAATGTCATCCAAACACAAGCAGCCATGCAGCAACCCTAACCCTTGAATGATATATAGTAAATTGGTAAAACCTTGAATTAAATCAGGAACTATTTGACTGAACAGCAAGTAGACATTATAAATTTGATATATCATCTTATGCCAAACTTCACAGGTCTAAATGTACAGACACATTTCAAAGTAAAGTATTGAGGCCCTGGTGGTTGTGAAGCGGTCATGTAAGATGAGGCAAAGCCTGTGTGGTGTTAAAATAAAGGCCACTGAGCCTCAACTATGTCATGGATTTACTGACGAATTTACTGACTTAATAGAAAACACCGACCTAGCAACTAGTGGGGATACTCACTGGCTAAATGAGGACGAAATGTCCACACACGGGTCTCACCTGCTGTCGGTGGCACCGGGCCCACATACCGCACCGTGGCCCGCTCCGCGCCGCAGGACACCCGCTTGCCCACCGCGTCTGCCGGCACCTCCGGCTCCGTCTGGTCAACTCCCATCGAAACCTCCTGCGGAAGACCCACAGTAACCACGGGAACCACTATTTAACACTGCAGTAACAGTTAAACAAACTCCATGTTCCAGCGCTACGAACTAACGACATACAACTGCGTTAATTTTGTGAAATAGTTTGTTTCAGTGTAACATGACGCAGCTAACAGTAACTATACTCTACAGTTAAGTCTTCAAGATGAAAAACAAGATGAAATCACCGACATGAAAACAAAACTATAAAATCACACGACCTGTGATGTTTCGAGATATAACTTCTGAATTCTTTCAGTTACTTAACGTTAGCTCACGCTAGCTTCCAAACCAAAACATTTCAAGTCTCGGGTTCACCGGAAGTGACAGATTTTGAAGTTGCACTCACTTATCACAGACCTTGTCCAAATAAAAATGATGATAAATATTATAGTTATGTAGTTATGCTCCGTATAAATGCCCCATCTTGGAAGTTTGTTCTCAATTGTTCCTTTCAGTGGTAAACTCAAAATGACTTGAGGAAAAATAGGAGGAACCTTTGTTCCGTCGTGACCGTGTTCCCTGTGGGAAATAACTCACAGCAGGACGATTGTTTGTTGGAAGAAAAACGCGTGGACAGGCACTAACGGTCACGTTACTGGAGTTTAACTCGAAGAAATTCGTGTACTGTAAATACTACAGTTAATGTGACAAATTACTTATTCCAATATTTAGAACAAACCGGAAGTCAGTGTTCGAGTGACGTTCGAATAATCTGGAAGAAACCATGAAGAAGACACGTGGAGAGAGGTTTGTTTACACTTCTTATTTCCCTAAATGAAAGTGAATGATGATAATCTGTGTCATTTCTGTGACCACAGTTGAGTTTATGACAGTTTGAAGCTAAGCAGCAGTCTGACAGACACAGAGCAGAGCAAATGTGCTCTTCATTGATTAGTGAAATGGTTAATTCATATCAATCTTCTGTTTCTACCACATACTCTCCAGCCTGAGGTTACTCGCAACTCTCAGCTTCAACAGCCTGCATTCATTTATCAGTCTAACCCTAACCCTAATCCTAACCCTAGTTTTTCAATAAATAAATGTGCAGAACAATCAACTACAGTAGCATCACTGATTGAAGTCAAGTTTGTTTGTTGTCACCCAGCCATATACTTAATACACAGCTGAACGAAATGTCGTTCCTCACGGGACCAAGGTGCTGCTACACTAATAAGAATAGAAATATAAAAAGTAATGCTGTAAAGCTTAGTACTTTAAGAAATACATTTTAGTCATTGTTTTATATTTGGGGCCCAAAGTGACCTTGTGTCTCCAACCAGTAACTGTACAACTCAAGCTGCTCTTACACCAGACTCTGTGACCTGATGGTAAATATCTGCTGTAATGAGCCTTTAGTGTTGAGTGTCACCCTCTTTATTTCAGCTGTTACAACAATATGAAAGTGGTGGATCCTCACACGTCAGAGCAGCCGCTCTGTCTTGTTTTCTGGGTGCTACACCTCCCTTACTTCAAGTGTTTCTGTCCTCAGTGGAGAGGCGTCCTCAGGACAACAGTCAGATGACTACATGGTGGGTCAGGTGTCAGGAAGTTTGTTCCAGAAGACCTCTGCAGCCTCTGGATCATCACTGTCGGCTTTATTCAGCTCTGCAGCACCAGCAGCAGCTCGTCTGTTTCAGCCTGCACCCAAAGTAAATCACACATTCATGTAGTCTCACTGTTCAGTCACTTCGTAAAACAACTGCTCACTGAAGTTTTTATCAAACAAACATGATTGGGGACTATTTTCAGAAAAATATAGAAGGTCAGCAGACTTAACATGTCTTAATATGTGATTGGTTGTTTTTATTATTGTGCAGTCTGTTCAGAAGAGCGCAGAAGCAAAGGAGCAGCAGAAGGAAACGCCAGAGGCCAAAGGTCAGTCCAGCAAGAAGAAGAAGACGAAGCCACTTAAAGTCAAATCAGAAGCCGACCAGAAGCTGGAAAACAGGTGATGAGTTTAGAAACAGGCCTCAGTCCATCAGTTCATCCACAGAGCTGTTTGGTCTGTGTGAGCTTTCATTTCTTCTTCTTCTTCTTCTGCTGCTTCCTCGTTCGCCTTTATTTTCTTTGTATTAGTACATAATACTGTCATTATTGTTATTCTTTTTTTTAATCACCTAAATGATGTTTCAGTGGCCTTTTTTTTACCCATAATGTGATTCTGTAACACAGATTGCTCTCATTTCTCTCCATCCTTTTCTTCTCTGTTGTCAGGGAGATCAGTTTACTGAATGCAGACGAGGATGAGCGAGGCCAGGCAACAGCCGTGAAGAAGAAGAAGAGGAAAGCGCCGGAGCCAGACAGAAGGAATGACGTTGAGCAGTGGGTGATGAAGAGACAGAAGCTGAAAGCCAGAAAGGAGGAGGAGGCGATAAAGAGGACGAGGACAGTGTTCGTAGGCAACCTGCCCGTCGGCTGCACCAAGAAGGTACAGAGAGAGCAGAACTGAATAATTTTTTTTTTTCAGTACAAAATGTGAGTGATTACCAAAAAAGCACCTCATCCTTTCTTTTTGAGTACATTTCATTCATTTTTCAGATGTAAGAGTTTGATTTCAAATCAGCTGGTTCAGACTGTTCAGCTGAGAGATGTTTAGATTAAATCATTAATTGAAAATGTGGAGCAGATTTTGGGCAATGATGAATATGTACTAATTTCTTGTTGAGCATTTTAAGTGTTCGTCCATCGAATGTAAAACATTAAGACCAAAGAAATATGTTCCTGTTGGTGACTAATAACTCTGCACTGAGCTCATAAAAAAAAAACAAACGTTAACATGTGGAACTCAAACTGAACTCTGACTCGACCTCTAACACTGAGATGAGAAACTCAACTGAAAATGTGATGATATGCAGCCAATATTCAAAAACTCCCATCTTGAAGTCTCTCTCTCTGTCCTTAAATTGATGACTGATCGATCATTAAAGCAGTCGTGTTGTCACTTGGTAACAAACTGATGTCCAGCTGGGGTTTTGATGTTCTGCAAAGAAAGTTTTACTTTCTGGAACAGATCCTGGTATTATGTTGGAGAGAGAAAGAACTTGATGTTTTTGTTTGTTTTTCAGACCCTGCAGAGCCTCTTCAGGGGTAAAGGAACCATCGAGTCCATCCGGTTTCGTTCTGTGGTAAAAAAAACACTCACAAACAGTTTGGTTGTGAACAGTTTCAGGATCAGCTTGTACCTGCTCACTGTTACAGAAACACTGAATAAATAAATAAATCAGACTGTTTCTGTGAAGCTCATCGTCATGCTGGTGAAGTGTTTGGCTGTAGAAGCTCGATGATGCGATGACTAAACGCAGGGTTAGCTGGTGAACTGCTAGCCAGCGAGCTAACGCTGTAACACTGTACTGGAACCATTACTCCTCCTGACATTGTGCCTTGAGGACTGTTATAAAGAGACATTGAAGAGGGAAAAAGAAGTTATCTGAGTTAGCTATCTTGCAAACAGTCATTTAGCAAACCTATTTGCTCATGGTGACACACAGATAATAAGCTACCTTATCGTCCTACTCTTCACTGTTGGTCAGTGGTGCACATTTGGATGTTAAAAGTCACTAAACTTTCACTCCTGAGAGGAAAAACTGATTGTTGTGATTCAGTTGAAAGGAACTGATTTTACTGCTAAATGTTTACATATTGGTATCCATCAGTCACATGACGTGTTTGTTCCCTGCAGGTCAGAGAGGATCCCTCCATGTCCCGTAAAGTCGCAGTTATTCAGTAAGTTTCTGTCTAAACTAAAGAACAACCAAACCAACGTCCTCAAATGTTAAACTCTGTATTATTTCGTCATCTTCTCTTTGCATGAATGGGCTTCTTTTTACTCCACAGACGCAAAGTTCATCCCAAAAAGCAAAGCATGAACGCCTACGTAGTGTTTAAACACGAGGACGGAGTCGTTAATGCCTTGGAGAGGTCAGACACTCATTAACTGATTTTCCGCCTCATTGATGACTTGCTCCATGCATCTAAGCATCAACAAGCTGCTGTTCTTTTTGTCTCTGCTGACAGGAACGGCATGGAGATCGAGAAAGACTTTCACATCCGAGTGGACAGAGTGACTGACAGCTCATCAGTGAGTCTCCGGTCATCAGTCCACTCGACAAGTTTAAAATCCGTTGAAATATTGTAACGCTGACGTGGTTTTTGTCTTGCAGCACGATCACAAACGCTCCGTGTTTGTGGGGAATCTTTCATTTGGTGAGTTGTTCTGCAGCGTTAATGTTGAGTGTGTTAATGTCTGTCAGTGTATGTTGAAGTTAACCTACTCTTTGTGCGTGTGTGTGTGTATAGAGATAAATGAATTGGCTTTTCGGCGACATTTTGAGGAGTGCGGTGCAGTGGAGGCCGTACGACTGGTACGAGACCAGAACTCTGGACTGGGCAAAGGATTCGGCTACGTTCTGTTTGAGGTGCGGCTGGATTGGATTTTGGTCGTCTGTCTGCAGTTTGATCAGATGTTACAGACGGCTGCAAGCTTGTTCACTCTAATAAATATTTTCCATGTTGCGGCTGACTGTTCTGTTGACTCAGCTGCTGTGATAGAAATACAACAGATACTTCATCTACATCTTTCAGCCATCTGCGGCTCCTGATTGGTGTTTTATTCTTTTTACTGCACAAAGAACAAACCACTTTCCTGTTGAGGTTAAATGACCCGGACTGGACTTTCATTATGAATACAGACATGGCCTGTAGTCAGTGAAGAATGATGGTGATGGTGACATGTTATTTATTGTACAGTGATGATGAATGTCAATAATGTAATAAATGTTTTCTAGCTGACCGTCATTTCATTAATGCTGCATGTGCTTACTAATTATTTATGTTTGTGGTTCTGTTCCTTTTTGTCTTCGCAGAGCGCCGACTCGGTGCAGCTGGCGTTGGAACTGGACGGTACCAAACTGGAGGGCAGGTCCATCCGGGTGAAGAGGTCGGTGAAGAAGGAGAAGCAGAAGAAAGAAGCTGACAGCAAAGGAGCCTCACGGTTGGCCAGCAGGGGCCCTATGAAGGGTCCTATGAAGGGCTCTATGAAAGGTCCAATGAAGGGTCCTATGAAGGGCCCAGGGCGGGAGAAAGGAGGCAGTCGAGGAGGTTTCAAGTCTCAAAAGAAATCTTTTGGAAAGCAGCAGAGGTTTACCAACAGCGCCAGCTCCTTCAAAGGAGAGACAGTGGATCCGAACAAAAAGACAAAAAAGAAAGGACTGAAGAAGAAACCGAAGCACAGCAAGAACGTACATATCTGATTAACGCTTGACTGAAATTAAAGCTTTAGAAGCGTTTGAGGACTCTTTCATTGATCGAGCGTTTGCTATTCTAATCACACATTGTCGAGAGCAGCAGATTGTTCCAGGCAGGAGGTTTACATCGGTCTATGTTTCAGATCTTCAGAAGGTTCTGAGTTTTACTCAGGAAACCACAACAACAAAGCTGCTGCTGTCCAGACAACTCTGAAAGTCAGTACATCCAGTTACGTCCCGTCTGTTAAACCATTGTGTTTGAGTCATCTTATACAGCAGGTGAACAAACAGAATTAAATAAAAAATGCCTGTTATTGTCTTAAAGTACTGTACTTTGTCTTGAATTTGTCCAGGTGCATTTTAAAACTTTAGACAGAACCACGCTGGCTGTTTTCACCTGCTTCCAGTCGTTATGCTAAGCTAGGCTAACATTTCCTGGATGTAGCTTCATATTTACCACAGATGAGAGTATGTTATCATCTCATAACACTCAACAGGAAAACATTCATATCAAGTTGTTACCACGCCTGGGAAACATCTGGAAGCTCCAACTTAGTAATACAGAGGTGCCTAAATAACCAAATAAATATGGGCTCCTCACATTGGCCAGAGATTGTCCTTCAAGGTAATTCAACTCAAATTTAAGTGTTATTTTGTCAGTGTACAGTACTTTTAACTCTCATGACTCCATCTGCGTTCATGCAATCAGTTGAGTTGTATGGGAGTCATGTTCACAGGGGTCTCTGTCCCCAAGGTCAGGGTTTTGACCCAAACAGGAGGGTTAATGTGTGTTAACAGAATATTGAACTGGGAACATAGATGCACTCTGATGACCTGAATGCTCTAAAGCCATAAATCTTCCTCACCATTATTTCTTTCCACTTTCCTTTCCCTTCAACCAGGAGGTTGAAAGTTGAACAATTCTAACTTATGAGGCCAAAAGTTGGCCAGAAGGCTGAGTCCATACCGGCTGTGGAGGAGATCATTCTTTCTGGGATCCCTCCCTTGTAAGTTGGTTGCTTTAAAAATGTTTCTAACTAAAAAGCTACTTGCAGATTGCAAGTGTTGACTTGTTGAAGCGCAGGCGGCCATGTTGTTGCGGGTCTACACAGCAGGACCTCGTACCTGCTGATCCCGCCCAGTCCACTTTTAAAACAAACTCAAAACAACTTCAGAGTTTATTCACATTTTTTTTATTTTTCCTAAAGAGGGTCATCCTCTTTAAAACGAACAAAACATTTCAACACTTTTTCAAAAGTGTTTGCAAGTCTAGACAGAACAGAAAGACGACTGATAACAAAACAATAAATACTGAAGCCTTCGAGCAAAGAGAAGATTCCTGTAACTTTCTACTACTGATATCCATGAAGATGGTTGACAACATGTCAGACAGTGTAAACCTGGTTCATGATGCTGTCAGGATGTGTGCTACACCACCCTGAAGGAGGGAGCTGATTAATGTTTTCACCCAGTCCAGTTCATTAGTACATGCCTACTGATGGTGGAACAGGGACGGGCTCTTGTATTTCTCTGGGCTTTGTCATTGAGACACTCTTTATACCCCAAAATGGGTAATTTAAGTAAAAAAAACAAAACACTACTGTCTTGGATGAATCAGGAATAAAAAACTAATTCCCTTTAGGACGCCTTGATGGGAAGTGAAGGACGTCGGCCGGAGTGATGGAGGCCGAGGCGTTGGCAGGCTGTAATAGATGGAGAAGTCCACATGAGGAGGATGAGGAAGAGGGGTAGGTGGGGGTCGTTTCCCCTCGATCTCTCATTCTATATCATCCTCACTCAAACTCTGTGCGCTCACAATGCGCTGCAGGAGGAGCAGAAAACGAACCGTTAGAGCTCTGTGTTTCATTTCAATGAAAATCAACACATGAAAGGAGAGAGCAGAAGTCACCAATCAGTATGAAGATGGATAAGAAGATTCTGGACTGGCTACCTGGATCAAGTTAGACCAGTCAGGGTGATGGTGAAGCTACCTTGCTGATTCTGGCCCAGTTGGAAAAACTAAATCTTACAGTGTTTGAAGCTGATTGGGATCCAAATACAGAATAAACAAAGAAGTGTTTACCTGGCTGATGCTGGGCAGTTTGGTGAGCAGCATCTGGAAGACAGGCGGTGGCAGAGTCTGCTGCAGCACCTGCAGCAGCTGCTGAGGCTGACCACACACCGCAATGGCGTTGGTCAGGTGGTCCACACCTTTCTCATAGTCTCCTGTAGAGCGAAGCACAAAGCCATGAAGACACTTACAGACTCCACAGACACCAACAGAGGGACTTCAACAGAACTTTCACAGCTGGCTGGAATTAGACTGAGAACTGATAAAATCATGAATTAAAATGAAAGTGAATGAAAAGACAGTGCTGATGTGTGGAGGTGTTACCCTGAGCCAGCAGCTCCTCCCCCAGCTGGATCTCCTCCAGGAAGAACTTCTGCACTGCTTCAGCATCCTTCAGGTCTGGGAGCTACAGGACAAACAACATTCAACCACCAGGAAGTAGATCTGTTAGCTCTTCTTGTCGGCTTTTACATTTTCTTTGAGGGTCTCTGTGGGTGTTGTCACTGTCATCTCGACAGACCTCACAGGAAGTCATAAGTATAGTACAGTCATGTGCTTTGAAACACAGTCAGGAGCAGAACACTCCAGTGTGCTTTATGGTAAAAACAGATGTGTGTTTGTGTTTAGCACCAAGAAGGAGAGAGCGTGCTCACCTTTGCAAGGCCTGCCCTCTCTTTGGCTGCCTTCTGCTTTCTCCTCCCTACAACAAAGACACAAAACAAACACCAGATACAGTCAGAGTCCAAACGATCACTCCTTTACTAAAAGAAAACCACGACTGATTCACCAACAAACAGCTGCGGCACACGACTCCCTTTGAAACCACAAGCCTCGGATTTGACATACAGTTGCTGCAGTATGAGTGGTGTCTCTGTGTATTGCACATATTATATCAACCAGACCATTACTGTTAATCTCTTCTTGACCTTTGACAGTCAAAATAACACATGGATACCTTTTCAAAAAAGCATTAACCCTCGAGAAACTGGAGGCTCTGAACAAAGTAATAGACCACATAAGACTAGTGTCTTAGATAAGAAGCTTGCTGGTCCTCTGCCCACAGTGATAACAGACTGAACTGTCACTGTTCACTGAGTAACACCCTAATCTCCATTTGGCTGAAAGCCCAGCTGGCAGGTCACTGTGTTATTGTGCAACAGCTTTATGAATGAATCTGTGTTGCTGGTGTGCTGAGATGCCCTTTAGCAAGGCTAGTATTGTGAAACTAGTATGACCAGTATAATTAGTACGAGTATGAGTTAAAGTGTATGTTAAAAAAAAAAAAAAAAGTTTGTAATTAGCAAGTCCAACCTGGATAAATAGGATGTAATAGAAATTCAAACCCCCGTCAAACTCCATTGAAAACATGTGCGAGTTTAACACGACCTTGCTAATATCTACATTTTACATGCATTTTAACAATTTTTAGGAGCCTGACGATCTGAGGACAGATCCAGACTATAGTCGACTATGAGCCGAACTGACCCGAAGACCCTGTGGACTCGTTTAGGTTTTAAGCATGCTCTGCAGAGTATGTTAATTGATCATTAAATGACACTACATTAACATATCAGATCACTGAACGGAGGTCGGTTTGAAAGCCTTGTCTGACGAGCCAAAACGGGTTGTACCGGATCAAGCTAAGACTGTAACAGCATAAACCGACACGTAAACAGCAGGCAAAACCAAACCAAACCGAATCTAATAGAACAACCGGATCCGAGCCCCTAGGATGATGAAGGTGAGGAAGAGGAGGAAGAAGAGGTCAACACTCACGTTCTCGCAGCCTGTTCTTGAAGTTGGGGTCACTCCGTCTTTTCCTGTCGAAATAGATGCAGTAACCGACGAACAGAGCCCCGCACACCCCCGCGGCCAGCGCGCTAGTCTTACCGCCCATCATAACTCCCGGGACCCGGTCGGTTTAAGGAGGATTTCGGGTTAGTTTATCGTTTTTTTTCCCCTGGCGGTCGGTTTACGCGAGGAGGTTGGCGCAGCGGCTCAAGGCAGGAAGGACCCCTAAGGCCCCCGCCGTTTGACAGCTTGTAGCCGTCTGTTGAATGCCTGACTGAAATTATAAATATATGTTCGCAGTTAAAGAAGCCGTGAATGAGCCAGTGGTGGAGTGCTTGAACAAGAGTCAGTGCTTTTGAAAGTTTTCCTAAACTGAATGTTATATTATGTTTCTGTTCCTTTCGGTTTTAACTGTTGCACGGGATATTTTCTGTAAACTGTCACATTAGGTACATTAGTCACATGCCTGTTTAATTTATTAGCAAATATTGAGGAAAAGAGGGCGGCGCAGCAGGTAGTGCGCGTGCCTCACAGCAAGAAGGCCGCCGGTTCGATACCCCGGGTCGGGCGGGTCTTTCTGTGTGAAGTTTGCATGTTCGTGCATGCGTGGGTTCTCTCCGGGCACTCCGGCTTCCTCCCACGAACCAAAAACATGCTCATTAGGTTAATTGGTGACATAAAATTGTCCTTAGGTGTGAGTGTGTGCGTGAACGGTTGTTTGTCTGTGTATGTTGCCCTGCAGTGGGCTGGCGACCGGCTCAGGGTGTACCCCGCCTCTCGCCCGTTGACAGCTGGGATAGGCTCCAGCCCCCCCAACCCCGAAAGGGATAGTCGGGGTATAGAAAATGGATGGATGGATGGATGAGGAAAAGATATTTCTATGTCAAAATATTTGGCGACATTCTTTGCAACAAAAAATAAAGCATTTTTTGAACGTATAATATTGACTGCCAATTTAATTTCTTTATTCTATTTTTTAAGTATACTCATAGTCATTACTCAAGTGGCACTCAAGGACTGCTACTCAACACATTCAAATTCTTGAAACCTCGGCACATATAACTTAAAACCAGTCAGGAAATGTTTGTTTATAACTTGCTTGAACTGAGCCTTTAGATGAATGATATACATTTCTAAAATATATATAATTCATGCATCTAAGTATTCATTTTTTCAGTACAACTGGAATGTGTGTGCTTTCAGTTCTTTGCTGCAGCAGCTGTTCAGTCATCTCTACAGATTCAAGTCAATGTGTTAAATATGTTACTGCCTGACTGACACTGACTCACACAGACACATAGACCGAAGCCAGCATCATGCCCAGTGGCATTATGGGTAGAGCAGGCTGACAACACCAGCAGTGACTCCTGTCTGTCAGCAGGGGTAGCTGTTGGTCCATCACAGCATCCACACACACACACACACACACACACACAGTCTCTCTGAGAATACACTTGGTCTGTCACAGTCCAACACACACACACACACACACACACACACACACACACACTCCAGCAGTGCGTGTGCATGTATGTGTATCCTGTCTGGCTGAGATATCTTGATATTTGGAGGCCTGATTTAAGCAGACAGACAGCAGCAGCTCGTACAGCAGCATGAATGAACAACACACAACACTGGAATGTGTGTCTGTGTGTGTGTAGCAACATAGCTTCACACACATACTTGCCTGGATGGTTTAATCCATCATCATGGGGGGAACAGGACAGCCTCATACTCTGTCAGACTGATGCAACGAGCCAGAAAACCCTGTTTCCAGTCAGTGTGACCAGATCTTATTTGATCTGGGATAATGTGGCTGTGACTCCGCTCCACTTCAGGTTTGTTGTTAAACCCATTTGTTTGACACAAAATGATGTTTCTATCTGTAACACTTTGCGAGAAATTTGAAAAAAGTAATTTGCTAGAGGTTTGAATATTTATGATATGTTGTTCCCAGAAGGTCTCAGTAGGCTTCAAATGAGGCACTTGTTGGATTTCTGAAGAGCATGTGAAACCCCAACACCTGTCCAGTAAAGAAGGTGGGCTTTGAACGTCTCTCATGCTCAGAACAACTTCTGTTGTTTTTCATATGAACAACCGAGTGCAACATTATGGATGCCTGCAGGACGAGGCAGTCAGAGAGTGCTTCATTATCCCTCGTTTGAATGACCGCGAGTATGCCCACTTTGATGAAGCTGCAGAGGCCGAGACAGAAGTTAAAATCCTGCCTTCTTTCACACCTCCACACACCTGACCAATCGCTACATTTGACTGTTTTAGAAAGTTATGAAACCTGTTGTATTGCTTTACCCTCCTTACGGAATCTTAGATGATCCAACGAGTATTTCCTGTGAAGCATACTGAGGCCTTTAATCTTGGCTGCCTGTAGTTTTCATTCAAATCGCTAAAAGACTGGTCAATGAAAATTTCAGTCCAAATCACATCCATTTGGAATATAACTGATCATGTATTTCTTATTTTGGATCTGCATATTTGAACGTTTTTGGCCTATACAAACATTGTTGGCTATGTTGTGTGTTTTTCAGGGTATCTCTCAGCCTGTTCTGGTGTGTGTGTGTTTGCTTTGGCAGCGTCCTGCTCTCCACAGATGGCAGCTCACTGTGTGAAGCCTCCACTGAGGACCGTTAGCATGGCTGAAGCTGCTGAGACAAAGAGGTCCAGAGCTGCATGATCCTACGGATTGAAGCGTGGTCAGTGAGAAAACTAATACTAGCAGACCAAAAGTCAACTCAGTAAAGCTGTGTGTTCATCACCAGGCCTGCAGACTCTCACACACTGACATATGAACTCATGGTTACCTCTACAAATGATTGTGCTTCTGCAGATTTTGTCATATAACTACTTTTTTTTTTTTTTTTTCTTGAAAAAACACTTTTGTTCTCAGTGTGACCAAGAGGTAAAAAAGATGAGTTTGGTTCCATGGTTAGTTTAACCTTAAGTGATTAAAACAGCACCAAAATCATCCATTACTCCATGCTAACAGTAGCCCAGAGGTTCCAGCGGGCACGGCTGTGTCCTGTTTCTGCTGCGATGTGGTTTTGTTTCATCCACCACACAGCTTCAAACCCCACTGGGAGCATTTCAGAAGTGCAGTGTTTTGCCTTCCTGATTTTGTTGACTTGCTCAAATTTAGCTGATTTGGTCATTTTAGCTTTATATATATCTATTTTAGGCCTCATAATTAAATGGTTTCCTTTTTTATCTGTTTTATCTGTGTCTATTGTTTATGTATGATCGAGAGTCTGTTCAAGGGGTTTTATTTTGAAAACTGACTGATTGTCTCTGCTGTTCATGTGTTTGATTTCCTGCCTGGTTCGATCTGCTCTGTGCATAGACTAGGTGCATATTCTAGGTGGGACAGAGTGGAGAGCCCCTTCTGAAATATGGCGTGCCTCGTGGAATTGTCTAGAATGGCAGCAATCAGCTCCACCAGCCGCAACTGGTGGAATTTAGGGGTAAGCGTACACTAAAGTACCATCTAACATCTTAGCATTATTATAGTAGCTCAGCGCTAGCCTTTTAGCATTCTCGATGTGCACAGATAGGTAACATAATGCTAACATTTGGCCCCTTCAGTGAATGAAGGTTGCATGCTAACCGTTTAGCATTATCTACAATATGGGTCTGTGCAAGCACTTTAGCATGTACAAGTATAAACACTCTGACAACATGTTCCACAAACTACCTCTTTTCACATATATTAGTGTTTTAATACACGTATATGTGTTTGCTGTACAAATAGCATGATGTTTCAAATGATCTGAGAGAAGGAGATCTGAGAGTTCTTTAGTCAATGATCTATCAGGGACACAAAGACAATTTTTATGTTAGCATTTGGAAAGAATGACCATGACATTAAACTGAAAAGGCCCCTTTGCACTGTGGGAAACGTAGACTCCTCGCAAAACAACCTGGGTCATGTGATTGGCTGGTCAGGAGGATGATGATGTCTGGGTCAGGGAGAGGTGGGATTTCCTTCCTGAGGGGTGAGTGAGCAGCCAGGCAGAAGAAGAAAACATGAAATATGGGTGGGCTCGCTCACACACTGCAGAGTGTGGGACCCTCGCTTCACCATCACACACAGACAGATACACACACACACATACACACACACACACACACACACACACACACACCAACACACACTCCTGAGCTGTGGGAGACTCTGGAGGATTAGTGAGGAGTTGGCGGAGATTCGGTGGAGTTTCCCACACACACACACACACACACACACACACACACACACACACACACACACACTTCCCTCAGCTTTAATTTCCAGGAGAAGGGGGTGTTGGGGGTCTTGCTATGGGGTTGAAAAGCAGAGAAGGATCAGGGGGTCTGAGGGGGATTTATAAGAGGAGTGTTGTTAACAGGAAGTTATGGAGCTCCTCCAAACAAGCTGTTGTTTGGATTTCCAACCATGTTTGTGTGATCCTCCATCCTCTTGTGTGTGTGTGTGTGTGTGTGTGTGTGTGTGTGTGTGTGTGTGTGTGTGTTTAAACAGAACCATGTGGAGCTGCAGAGCTCTACATGTTATCTCATGTTCTTCTGTTCAGGTTAAAAACCAGATGAATTTTTTCTTTTGTCTCTGTAACAACCTGGAGGAGATCGTCTCACTCATGTCCAGTTCACACTTGTCTGCAAACAATCAATACAACAAACAATAGAAAAACAGTAAAACAAAACCTAGAGAGAGTGGAGTGACAGAAAGAACCAGGAGACTAAACAATGTGAAAAGCCACAGACATATGGACAAAGAGTAAAATCAAACAAAAATAAAACAGTAAACTCTGCAGAAGCTGTAAAAGATGACTGCGCACATACGCTGAAAATTCATACATTTATCACACTCGTATATAAAACAGTAAACATAACAAACACGTAAGAACAAATTCTGAATCGTTCCAGTCCGCCTCCTCTGATCTATTTTTAGCAAGTTCATGTTTGTAATGATGGAGTTCAGCCTTCATCCACATCACTGACTCTGTGATGTGACGGCAAATTATTCCTGCCAGCCAGCCAGTGCGTGTGTGTGTGTGTGTGTGTGTGTGTGTGTGTTTCAACCACACACTGCTGCTAAGGAATGCAGAGTTTGACCTTGTAACCTCCCACCCAGGTTTACTCTGAGAAAAGGCTTTGTGTGTGTGCATATGTGTGTGTGTGTGGGTTTGTGGGTGTGTGTGTACTTGCACATCTATCCAACAGGGGACCTCAGCTCCGTTACACATTGAGCTGGCGAGGAAACAGGGAACATTTTCGACGTCCCCGGCTGCTTTAAATCATGTTAACATCACATCTGAAACTATTTGATTTTAAAATAAATTGTAGTGCACTTATTTTAATTCTAGACAGGAGGAGATCTGCAGGTGTGTGTTCATACTTGGCAGGAGCTGGGACTTTTTGCACTCAGTCACGGATCGGTTTTGAGGCTTTTTAAAAATCGTAATGAAAAACAAAAAAACAAAACATGAATAACTTTTGCGGTATCACACTGCATTAAAATAAAGGGTTACAAGAGGGCAGGGGGAAAAAGTATAAAATTAAAAAGGAATAAAAGAAAAACAATCAAAGACAGAAATAAATAGATCAGAAAAACAATCACTGTAATGTGAAATCCCTACCCGCTCTGAATTCCTTGATTTGGCGATAAATTAACCACTGAAAAAGCATTTCTAAGTCTACGTTCTTTCTGCTCAGACCTGTAGAAGCCTCTTGGAGGAAAGGCGAAGTGTCTTCTAGAACCACAAGCAAGTCCATCTGCCTATGGAAAACACACAGAAGTACCATGAACTGAATGAATGAGACTCTTCACAGACTTCACTGGGAACAGGCTTAGTCTTTACATGGAAGAAGAGACGCTGGCTCTCATTGGCTTTTGTTGGCTGTGGACATGACACGGTGGATCCTAATTAGTCAAGTGAGGTGTCACTCAAATGGTCAAAGTGCAGCAGCTATCTTGAGACCAACGTGTCACTTAGATGTACATCTTTACTGGAATTATAACAGAGAAAATGCCTGCTAATACACCTGCCAGCTAATTTGAGATGATAAAACTGCTTTCTGTGGATTATTCTAATGTTCTGGAATAACTGTTCTACCGCATTTGATCGTATGGACCTTTGCCAATGTAACCAGACTGTCTGTGTTGGAGTGTTAATGATCAATGGATTACTGTGAGACTTCATCAGTGCATTGCCTAAATTTTAAAATGTCCTTTTTTATTTTTGCTTTTTTCAAAATGAATGAAATGGATTGGTCAGTGCAGAATGATAGTCCACTGTTGGTAATGTAGGAGTGTGTGTGTGTGTGTCTGTGTGTCTGTGTGGCTGTGTGTGTGTGTGTGTGTGAGAGAGAGAGAGAGAGGATCCTGGGAACATACAGTGATCTAGGCTGAACCTGAGCATTGCATGGCAGGATAGATTTACCCTGCAGGTTGACCTTTGACCTTTACCAACAACTTTAAAAAAAGATTCATTCCATGCAGCTCTTAGTCTGTCACTATCTGACTCTGTTTCTCAGTTTTACCCACAATCCTCTGGGATAAAACAGACCTTTCTTTACCACATGGCTGAGCTGACCTTTCTGGCTAATAAGAACCTGCAAGCGTAGCATGCTAACATCTCTGTGACCTCTGACCTCTGTGCAGCACATGGCAGTGATTATAGAAACTGGGGGAAGAAGAGTTGGAGGGTCAGTTAATGCTTTTGTGTGTTTGTCTTTTTCTATCTGATAAAACCAGCAGTCTTCCCACCTGCATCATCAAATTCTCCTACTTCAGTTGTGTTGGGAGGCTGCAGCTGGTGTGACTGACGGATCTGAATTCAGCTCTTGATGCCTCTGTCAACATGTCAGAGGAGGCAGTTTTTTTTTTTTTTTGCAGAGGCAACACAGGAAAACATTTCAGAATCGAAAATCAGAAAATCCACCTTCCAACTACTCCAAAGTTCATGTGACTCTGGGGAAGACAGAGAACAAGAGTATTTCTCAAAATGTTTCACTGTTAAAATGTTCAGCTGTGTTACTTGGTGCTGGAGATGGCAGTGTTGGTCTGCTGGTTGAAACATCAACAAGTTGAGAGATTTTCATGAAAGTTTGTGCAGATGTTCATGGTCCCCAGAGGATGAATCCAATCAATGTTTGTCCATTGATCTTCTCGTATTCAAGTAGTACCACCAGCAGATTAAAGCCTCTTCTTGTCTGACGCAGTTCTTGAGTTCATCACACATTAAAACTAAGCACAGTCTGCATGTTAACATTCCAAACATTTTATAGTAAACATTAGCATTTCAACATGCTAACCACAATATCTTTACATTAACATGCTAACATGCTAAAATGGTAATTGTTACATGTTAAACATCAGTATGTTAACTGTTAACAGCAAACTGACCCCAGTGATACCCAAAAAATTTTATCAGTGCACGTACAAAATGTGATTTTATATTGGAATTGTAGTGCTGGCATATTTCAGGTGTGTTAATTTGCTAATTTATAGCACAGATTAGAATTAAGATCACAGCCCAGTTTAAACCGTTTAATTGAGCTGAGCCTGACAAGCTGAGATGTCCTGAAATGGCCACCATACAATAAGCCACACGTTTCAGCCTTTGCGCTGGCTCAAAGCTGGAAATCACAGACAACACCAGACAACGACAACTTCCACATGATGATGTGATTCATGAGGCGTGCGGTGTCATGTGTGCACAGATACACTCATGCTGCGCCCACGCTCACATTGTGTCACCGCCTGAGGCAGCTGAGGGATTCAGCTCACATGCAACACAAGATGATTCTCCCCACTGAGGGTTTCATTTTAATAATGCAAACCAGATGCAAGCACCTAATCAGACATGCAGAGTGACGCGCAGGGACTCCGCTGCCTAGATCTGGATTTCTGTTTGGCCCTTTTTCTAGGGGGGGCTGGAAGGAGGTTAGGTCAGTAGAAAGTGGGCAAACTATGCAAGAACAAAATGATGCAGTTGTGTGAGAGCATCTGTCAATCTTTATGTAATGATCCAGATACAGTCAAGATCAAGACACAATCACACCATTTACAAGCCACTGTCATTACCATTTTCCCTCTTGGAGGTAAAAGTGCTCATATCAGTGTGAAACTGTTCATTTAAACATGAATTTTGCATTTTTCGGAGGGGAATATCACAAAAGCAGACAACCATGCTTACCTCACACCTGCTCAAGTCCCATCAAACCAGTCTAAAACTGATTTGACCTCCACAACGAAAACATTTTGAAAAACCTTTGTATTAAATAACAGGTCTCTATCTTGTCATCCTGTATCTAGTGTCTCCTCTGAGAGAAAACAGCAGAAGATATTTTTGATATCTAAAGAGAATAAATAAAGAGAAAATATCTTTCCCTGTGTGTTCACGGTTACGCTACCATTCATCAGCTATGACTCTGATGAAGTGTGAGTGCAATAATAGCTAAGACTCAAGGGAAATGCAGCTTCAATAATCATAGTCACACACACACACACACACACACACACACACGCACACACACACACACACACACACACACACACGCACACACACACACCTTCACCAGATGGACCAGCTTAGTTTTTTCTTGTTTCTGACAAGACATGTGAAAACGTCACCTGAGGCTTCTGGAAAATTATGATGGACATTTTTCACGATTTTATGACTAAACAATTTGTTAATTAATAGTTGCAGCCGTAGTGTAGAGAGATGTGTCATGCAGTAGAAAGAGTCTTTATATAAGGCATCAGTGCTGCTTCATATGTGAGCCCTCATCTTCCTAACTCCTGTAATCAGGTGCTAAGGCTTAAAAAAAGCTATATAAATCAAACTATTATTACAATCAATCTTTTTTCACTTAAGGATGATTTCAAAGGCAGATTCAGGAAGCCTGGATGCTTTGTCTTTATTTTTTTTTAGGAAGCACAATTACACACTTTCAGAGCTGGAAGCTGCCCAGTTGTTGTTGGGATGTAGAGTTTTGCTCAAGGATGACAGTTTTCATTGGGAGTATTTTCTATCAAAGTTTAAAGTGCAGCTCACAGTGAGGATTCCACAGAGAAAGCATTAAACAACAGAAATATAAGGCTGATTGGGAAAAATCTCTCTGTCCTTTCTGTTGCTCTGTTCCTCTTCTCATCATCAAGGAGCTGGAGCTGATTGGTTCACACGGGATCACGGTCAGCAGTGAGCCACAACGTTAATCTTCCTCCTGCGTGCAACGTTTCCAGGCAGGCTGCTGGCCAAACACCACAGCTTTGTGAACCCCAGAGTCAGTATCATCATCATTATCATCATCCTCCTCTGGAAGCTGGACGCATTCTTCCATTTTTAAAGAGAGTTTAAAGTCACATTTGTGTCTTTTTCATTTGCTGGAAACCAGCAGAGGTTAAGAGGACAGGACGTCAACAGATTGTTCTGGGTCTGAAGTTGGGATGTCTGGATTTTGTCCGGTGCTCATAGTGTGTTTCTGACAGCAGCAGATCCCACAATTAAGTGACTGTAAGTTTTGTGCACTTAAAGGGCAAAAACATGTAAAACAACATTGTGCTCTTCAGGTTAAAGCAGAACTCTGGGAACAGTTAATGCAATCAAACTGGACTGGTTTTGTTCGAACCTCTTTGTTGTGGTAAGAATAAACATTGGCTTATAGTTTTGCCTGTCTGGCTGAACTCTGGCGTGCAGTGGTGGAGGAAGTATTCAGATCTTTTACTTCAGTATAAGTACTAATACCACATTCTGAAAACACTCGGTTACAAGTAGAAGTCCTGCATGCAAAACGGTGCATGTCACATCACCCTCTCCTATGGTGGCCACTAAAATCACGAGAAACGTGAAAGTTGCTCCTGGGAGTCAGTGTTTGATTTGTCCATTCTAGGCTACTGTAGAAACATGGCAGTGCAACATGGCGGACTTGCTGGAAGAGGATCCAGTCCCTCCGTAGATATAAAGAGCTCATTCTAAGGTAATAAAAGCATGAACTATGAATATTATATTTTGCTTATGTTGATAGATCCCTCCAAATCATACATACTGGTCCCTTAAGTAAAAGTATGCATACTGAGGGAAATGTACTTCAAGTATTCAGAGTATTCACATGTCTCCTGACCAACAACAACACTCAGTGACTGAGTGAACTATGAATAGAACCCAGAGGAGCGTAAACACCTTCACATCTTTGTTTACCAGTCGGCTGTCGAGGGATTTCTGTCTTTAAAGGTCAAAGTTCTCAGCAAGGGAAGGCTCTTCGTTAGAGTACAGAGACTCTGTGTTCCCCTCCTCACACTCCTCCTACTGTCATCTTAAAACACAGCTGAAGTAGGTCAGGTAATCTCAGGCGATGGAAACACCCCTGGCACCACTTGAGTGATAAACCCTGAGGCAGCGCATCACCCCTCTGCTGGTTTCCAGTGAAATGAGGACATTTGGCTGTGATGCTGCCGCCAGAGAGACACAGCAGGCATGAAACGAACACACCCACATGGCTCAATCAGCACGCTGCAGTCTCTTATCTGCCGGAGCTGGAAGCTTTTCATTCAGCCACTCAGGGAGGAAATGTGGCCAGGAAATGCTGAAAGCATGAGGTGACTCTGACTCTGAGTCCACTTCCTTTTCCTTCAGGTGTACTGTTTGGGTTTGCTGTCCCACAAAACCTTTTAACAAGTCACAAAGCAGCTTTTCTTGTTTTGAATGACTTACTTCATCTGACCGACGAAGGCAGAGCTCAGAGTATTCCTTAAATCCTCTGCATGTCGTAATCTGCCTGTTGCCAGAGTCACACACCTCTCGTGACACCGTGACACAGTGACCTCTGACCCTCTGAGATCTACCAGACGGTACCTGCAGCCTCACAAATCAGCTTTACTCCTCAGTCTGCCAACAGTGACTCTGTAATAAGTCCTTGGATCGTCAGACACAATCAGCTCTCGCGTCAGTCAGGGAACCAGGCTGAGCTGAGATTCGACCGCTGATCTCAGTGTGGCCTCTGAAGCTGACAACCAGTGCCTGTTGGTGCCTGATTTCAAAGCATTCTTATTTCAGTCTTGTTTTTTCACAACAACAAAATACATTTTTGTTTGCTTCTGTCAGGGAAGTTTTAGTCTGCAATCATTGTGCATTTTTTACCACGCTAGCAGCCAGCAGCAGGGATGGCGATGACTGAAAAAAAAGACAGCTATAGGATGGACTTTCATGAAGTTTGCTGCAGACATTCATGGTTCCCAGAGGATGAATCATACTGACTTTGGTGATCCTCTGACTTTCCTCTAGTGCCTCCATGAGGTTGATGTTTTGTTTTTTATTGAATATCTCAACAACTATTCATTGGGTTGGCATGAAATTTGATTCAGACATTCATGATCCCCTTAGGATGAAGTGTAATAACCTTGTTGTTCCTCTGACTTTTCATCTAGCACCATCATCAGGTCAACATTTGAATAAGACCATTACTTTGGTTTATGAACAAATAGCTGCAAAAACAATGATTCAGCCTCAGCTGAACTGATATGTCAGCATGCTAACACCTGAAGTGGTGAACATGCTTAACATCAGCATGTTAGCATTAACATAGTGAGCATGTTATCATTTAGCTTGGAGACTAAACTCGAGATTCTAGACTAAACTAGATTCATTGTTTAAATGGTGCTGGCCTGAATGCTGTTGCAGTTAATCACAGATGTTTTGTTGCTCTTTTCAGTGGCATTGCAGAAGAATTCAGTCTGTTTACCTTGAGGTTATGTTAGCTAACGTTATTGACATAACATACAGTCATTCAATGCAAGACGTTGCTTCTTGGTGCAACGGTTAAATCAGTTTCTTGAGAAGAGATGTTTTTGGACAGCAGAGCATGCTGGTACGATCCAGAGGTTACACTGCGATTCTGATACAGGATATTTAACTTTGTATTAACATTAATTTTTAAAGTTCATTTGTCCATCTTTCACATTGTTCTATATTTCACTTGAAAACCTTCTTTCTTTGTCTTGACAGGACCTGAAGGAGATCAGATGGGTCTTACTGATAAGGTAGAGTGAACGTGTGAAGTGATACCTTGTGAACGGAAGAGTGTCTGTCTTTTCTTCCCTTTATGCTGATGTAGGTTTTTTATGTTGTTAAAGGGAACAGACACCAGCCTCCAGAGGATGAGGAGTCCGGGACACGAGCCAACAGCGATGGCTAACAGAGAAGCAGCCATTTGTTTCTCATTTTGGCCTCACGGAGAAGCTTCAGTGACCGCGACTCTCTTTTCTCCGGTTACACAGCCCCGTCCTGTTTTTGTTACGAGCCAGAAAGATGAATGCTTTGAGCTCTCACACACAAAAAACTCAAAACCCAGGAGTTAACCGTTCCTTAAGAGAGGGGAGAGGAAGGGGGAGGGGGTGCTGAGATTTGGATGATTTGGGAGGTCTGTCAGTTTGACTGAAAGCTTACGGTTTGCAGCTGAAACCCTTCCAGCCCATCTTAGATGTGCCAAGTGTAATTCTTGGACTCGGTTCGGTCTGCAGAGATTTATTAAAGAAAAAAGGGAAAAAAGAAGAATCTGATTTCTGCATCGACTGTTAGCTCTGGTTTCTGGCAGGAAGAACGTGGGATTTTTCCTTCATCGCTGGGACGTTCTCCAATACTGGCAAAGGCTAAAACTCATCTAAATGTGAATGTGTGCTGATCCCAGGCCAGGCTAATGAGGACAACACTTCAGAGCTGCTAGACTGCAGGTTAGTCAGGACTACCGTACTCAGTTTCACTTTCGCTGGGGACGTTTTATCATGCAGGCGTGAAATGAACCATCAATCTGAAGACTGACCTTCCTACAGCAGAGAAATAAGATGTCAGAGAAAAAATATCCTCCTGTGCTGAGAGATGGTGTGAGAGAGTGTGAGTAAGAGCTGTCGAGAGACAGGTCAGTCAGAGTATAAGAATATCACAGTGATATTTGGAACATGCATCAACTTTCCAAGGTGCATAAATGAAATGAGCTGAAACTGTGCTTGATAATCAGACTCATCTTTTTGGGAGTTTTGCCTATTTAGCTTGAGTTATAGTTGCGCATCAAAGTGTTACAGCATATCTATGGAGCAAACACATGTAGCGGTAAAAGCTACGTCATGGGCTAATACACGAAAGCTGACATGCACCTCCTCACAAACTGAACCACACCTCCAGTCTGCGGCAGCCACAGAGATGCCATGTGGAGACCTGAAGAACTGTGTTCAGGCTGCTTGTGTTGTCTCCTCATCAGCTTCTGATGGCATTGTTGAGAGTGAAGACACACAGTTTGGGGCAAATAATACAAGCATGATACGATCTGATGACATTCGATACCTTTGTCTAATGATGTGGAGGATCTCAACTAAAATCAACATCTACACACGCTGCAGGTATCTACAGCAATGCTCAAGCTGACCCTGTGTTTTAAGCTTTATCTGCTTTTGTCCAAAGAGGAAATAGTCCTCATCCTTGAAGCCTTTTCTCTTGGACAAGAGAAGTAATCCCACCAACAGTATGTATAGCCTGTATATTTTCAGGTTTTGTGTTTATCAGTCACCCTCTGTCTGTCAGATGTGAAGAGGTCAGAGAGATTTTCTCTGAGTGTTACTTTCAGACTTTCTTTGTCTTTCTGACCTTCTCTCTCTGAGTCGCTGAGTCTTGGCTGCTCGACAGACCTGATTTAGTCTGTTTCTGCAGTAAAGTCGTGGAGACATCAGGAGATGCTTTCGACTCGTATTCACTCAGGATTTTATTTCCTCTGTGGCCACAAAACACGTTACTTGAGCCATCAGAGTCTCCTGTAGGTTAAACTGAACACTTTTAATACACTTTTAAAAGGCTGATCAATTCTGACAGACTGACCATAAATGGACATAAATGGACATAAATGGACATAAACGGACGTGGTCATCACACTTCTCTCATATTTTATTTTTCAGCTTTTGAGTCCCACAGGCTCGACTGAACAAAACTCTTTTGTTCCTCAGTTTTTCAAACTGTTAAAAAGCACTGAATGTTACATGGACTGCAGCCACTTATCTGTAATATATGTTGCCGTATTTGTTTGTTGTAATGCAACAGTCTGTTAATATAACAGGCTTTATCTGTGTTGGTGTTGGTCTAGACTAGTCTAGACTGAATGAGAAATATAATACAATATATATATAAATAGTCCTCAAATATAATATGACTCCCACTTGTAAGATGTGGAGTAAATGCAAGATCCTTAAAATAGATATAAACTCATATTTGGACTAATAGGACCAATCAGAGGACCAGAATTTGTGTTTATACCAAAGACAGAGAATAAAAAATGGGGGCGTACATCAACTGAAATGAACTCTTGAGAGAGACATTTTGATCAAAACATGAAACCACCTGAAAAGAAATGTGTGGAAAGTAAAGTTGAGGCTGTTCGCTGTAAAGTGTAACTGTAACTTTCTACTGATGTCATCCTGAGTGGCCAAAAACAGATTACCACAGTTAAAAAAATAGTCCTTCCTCCACCAATGCTGAATGCGGGTACAGTATCTTCACACCTGAATGGAAGAGATTGGGCTCAGAAGAGTCATCGTCACCTGTTTAGTCAACTTGTATACAGAGAGTCTTTGATGAAGATGAGATGATGACGACTGATTCACTTCTGAGGCTGTGACGGTCTGGCTGCCTCATGCTGAGCTTCAGTCAGAATAAATCTGGACTGAAAGTCACTTTCCCGCTGATGTGAGTCCCAGCGCTGCTTCCTCGTCATCCACAAGACGGAATCCTCCCCAAGCAAAACTGACGCACTTTCACCTACGGCAGTATCACCAGTGGTACAATGTGAGTACATTAGTACTGTACTTAAGTACAATTTTGACATACTTGTACAGTACTTGAGTATTTCCATATTGCATTACTTTACACTTCTACTCCATACCATATCATATGTTTATTTGGCATGATGCAGTACTATATTACAAATCTACCCAGTAGTATTTCTTCAACAAATGATTATTACAGACGGATTTTCTGTCATAAACTCCTAATGCATACCGACATTTTCATACATTTTAAAAGGCCTATTAAATCATTATTAAAGGAATAATTTATACATTTTGTGAAATATACTCATTCTGCCAAGAGTCAGATGAGAAGACTGTACTGCTCTCAATTTAGCTAGTTAAATATGAAGCTACCATCAGCAGCCAATTAGCATAGCTGGAAACAGGTGGAAACAGGTATCCTGGCTCTGTTTGAAAAATAAAATCCACAGACCAGCACCTCCAACACTGTGTGACATCAATCTCACATTTACACGTGTATGATTGAAAAAATAGACATGAAGTATAAATACATGGTTCAGGTTGCTGATACGCTTGTGAGACACAGCCGAGACGCGAGCTTGCACAGAGCAGCTGCAGACAGCTGCAGAGATTAAAATGAGGGAGTATCTGTTGCGTGAGTGAAAAATGCGTCTGATAAAGCTTGCGGTCTAGACACGGCGTTCAACTCAATTATTCACAAAAAACCCAGAGACAAGCTCAGTGCTGTGAACCTCAGAGATGGTTAGAGCACCCTGTCTTGAGTTGGATTTGAACTGGTGGCCTGGAACATGGCAGTAAAAGGAATTAACCACTGGATGTACAGACATATATTTCTGTCTTTCAGTCTCAATTGTCCTTTTTCTGTCTTCAGTGTCACCCAGCGGCTGCAGTTTAAGAATGAATTCAGTTGTGTGTGTGTCTCTGTGTGTTAAGAGCTCAGCTTTCGAAGAACACTTCAGTCCACATCCTCTGCTCATTATAAAACACTGAAAACACTTATTCATCAGGGTTGAGCTGAACAGTAGAGGAAGAACTACCAACTGTGCCGCACATCTGACTTCAATCCACAGCACCCTGGCGTCTTATCGAAGAAGCCAGCACTGGGTTCAAAGTGGTGTCTTCCAACAAAAAACCACCATCCGCTGCTCTCCCAGAGTAACACGAGGTTCAAATGTAAACCACAGGCCTCTCTGCTGGAGGAGGACAGAGTCATGTGTCCTCCCTCCCTCCCTCCTTGTCCTCAGCTATTTTTAACCAGCGCTCTCTGATCCATTATGTATTCTCCAGGTGCAGCACCCTCTTTTATTCTCATCTACCCACCGACAGAGAGACACAGAATGAAATTATGGCTCTTCACTGGCAGTGATTGCATTAAAGGCTCCCCTGGTCAACTCTGGAGGACACTGCAGAGAAGAGGAGGAGGAGAAGGAGGAGGAGGAAGTAAGTGAGGGATATCAACATGAGCAAAGAGACAGGAAAAGGGACATGACAATAAAATGAGGGAGAAAAGGCTTGACTAGAAAAGAAGTACTTCATACAACGTGTTGTCATGTTGGAACCATCAAGCCTGTTTAAAGTCATTTCAAACAGAGAGAGGGAGGTGACGTGACGCTGTTTTAATATGGAGACACATGTTTTCACACCTGAAAGTGACAGAAATCATAATGAATAATGAAAAGAGAAAGCTTCAAAGAGAAGTTCAGGAAATAGTTGGACAACCTAAGTTAGATCCCAGCAGACATCTCCAAGCATGATTTGTTTTGTCTTTTGAACCAGTCATTTGCCTACACGCATCTTCCTGCTTGGTGTATGGATGATCCAACACACTGTAGTTATCAGTTATATTTGTTAATTGATTTGATAACATGTCGATATGTTAATTCCCTCTCAGGACTAAATGTAACGTTCACAGTTCTTTGTGCACTCAGGGTGTGTTTGGCATGTTAGCGATTAGCTTGTCTTGCTCCATTAACAAATTGTTCGATTTGATGGAGCTTAGCTTATGGTAAAAATCTGCTTCTTCTAAACAGACACTAACTCATTCTTTGGCATTAATTGTAGCTCCATGTAAAGTGAATGAACATGATGTTTCCCAGATGATGCTCATCTGCTCTAATGACGCAGTTTACACATTTGCATAACTACTGATTTATTGAACCGGAGTTCTGCTGAGTGAAACATGATGCAGAATTTAGCAGAAGACCTCATTTATTTATTGTGTTTCCAGGTAATAAGCAATAAAACAATACAGGCGGTGACCTTTCCTATTATTCATCACATGACACCCTGACAGAGGGGTTTTTCACAGGTGATAATTTGATTACTAATATCAATAATGGATGAGATTGTTATAAAGGCCATAAAGTATTGATAAATCTGGGAGGTGAAGTGAAAAATGCCCCCTCCCTCATTACCATCACTGAGGTGCTCCTGAACAAGGCCCTCTATATGAATGTGTGGAACTGTGTGAATGTAATTAGGACTTCCTGTAAAACAGAGGCTTCCTCTTGGGGAGGGGGTCCTAAAGCTTTTCAACCATCCAACAAGCCCCTCTAAATATACTGCCCCCTGTACAAAAGAAAGGAAATCAAAAGAGACAACACAACACAGCTGCACATTTCCTCAACATAACCTAATAAATCACAGCATTTAAGAGCAGGTTTAAGATCTAAATTTGACTAAAATACATTTTGTAAGAAGTCCTCATTGTCATTGCGGTCCAAAGTAGCACATGCTAACACTTTGCTGATCTGGTGCCACCATCAGCAGGACAAAGACAAGACATCTGCATTGTGAGTTTAATTTAAAAAACCATCTCAATGAGCCTTAATGAAACTGTTATGTAACACAGAGGACCACCTCATCTGTCTGACAGAAGACCCCCACCTCCAGCTGCAGCTCTCCACCAATCACAGCGCAGGTGTCCTTTCCATGACGACGGGTTACTGAGCAGGATCTCCTCACCTGCTGCCACCAGACAAGGAAGAACCCAGCAGAGCTGCTGAGATACACACACGCACAGACAGACACACATGATCTGCTGCACACACACAGAAAACACACAAATGAGCTCAGGTTCATTTAGAGCTGAAACCACTGTCACAGGATAATTGTTGAAATTTGTAGTTTTAATAATAACATTAATGATTATAATATATATATATATATATACAGTGGGAAACGCATCAGTGAAGAACTGTTGTCAACAGCACACATTAGATGGCTTTGATGCTCGTGCATGAGTGTGATATGCAAGAAAAAAGAGCAACTCTTCTTCAGGTGACTAAGAATAAGAATTGGGTCCAAGGCCTCTGTTATGCTGACATGGTTTGGGTCCACCTGTCTCCTTAGAGTGAACTATAAATCAATACAAAGCTGTTCTGAGTGATCACATTCATCCTGTCCTGATGGGGGTGGTCTCGTCCATGATGACAGTGCCTCCATCCATAGGGCACGAGGGCTCTGTGAATGGTTTGATGAAATGAAAATGATGTGGATCACTTCACAGTCATCAAATATCAACCCAGCTGACCACCTCAGGGAGATTTTGGACCTCCGTGTTCAACAGCGCTCTCCACCACAACAATGCCATTTTTGTCATAGTGACAAAAGGAACTCTGAAAGGATTTTGAATCTGAATTTGATTGATTTGGTCCAGAACTGAAAAATGTTTTTGTTGTACGCTGCCATTGAGCAACTTCCATTGAAAAGAATGGGCTGCCATCTTGGAATGCACACACAGACATTCATGCCACAGTACACTACTGATCTACAGCTGCTAATGCTAAAGAAAAATGATTAAATGTTCTTGTGTTACTTAATGACTTGATTATTTACCCATCAACATGACTGTGTCGTGAACCACAGACCCCCTGAGAACAAGCTCTTATTGTACTCTCACTTGCCTTCACCCCCCGACCCCACCACCTCCATCCAGTAACACTGGGTCTGATTGTTCAGTTGACGTGTTGGCGTCTCTCGGTGAGACAAACAGCACACCTGAGAGGCATTATTCACTGTTGTTTACATAAACATGTCGGTGCAGCGCTCGTGATTGATAACTGAATCTTGGCTGTGGGGATTTTTTGGTGCTGGTGGTGCAAAGCACGTGGTGTTTCGCTGAGTGGCTGCTGGGGTCAGCAGGGCCACGACATGAAGCAGCCTGTGAACTCCTCTGACTTCATCTGAGAGCAGGAGGTGAAGCTCAAATGTCAAAGTCACAGTGAAATATATGAGTTTGTTACAGGCTCCAGTGAAGCTCCATGAGCTTTAAACAAACTTGACTGATTTGACTCGAGATGCCCCGACTCAGGGTCAATCTGGGCATATTTCAGCTAAAACTGATCCTTTCTTTTCTGAACTTGACTGTGTTTCTCTCTGTTGTGACATCAAGGATGGGAGAATATTCTCTGAACTCAGATCATAACTAAGCTGTTATCACTCCTCAGTGACAGCTTCTCAAACTGTCCCTTTCACTACAAACGTCTCCAGTGGCAGGTCATATCAGCTGGTACTAATTAACATTAATTATGGTTTGTATTCTGTCCGCAAATTTGTGTCTGAACTCTGCCAAAGATTGTTTATGATGCAAAAGAAGCTTTACTCTGTGACACCAGTGCAAGTGTTTCTGTAGTCCCAACAACTCCTACAGAGTGAGACGTCTTCCCTCTAGCTCATTGCATCATGTCAGGTTCACACATCTTTACTGGTTGTGGTAGTGATTAATCCATATCATATCAATAAGTAAAGCTTATCAACTTCAGTGCTTTGTGAAAAATAAGGTAGGCCGAATATAGAAGTCTGCAGCTCTTATTTCAGTGTGCCAGGAATATATTCTATGAACATTTACGTAAAAATAAGTGTTGTATCAGCAGATGTTGGGACCAAAAAATGATCAGGGTGTCCCTCCTTCTAACAGGTATGAATCTTTTGATAAATGTGTATAAAAGAAAACATGAAGGATTACACTCCATCTGCAAGTTCACTAAAAAACATTTGCAGGCAAATCAGAGTGTTCCAGAAATGGGGCCTTGTGGTGCACCTTTCATAAAAACAAGCAAAGGTAAATACATCATTAAACTCTCGTCCTTTTTTGAGAGACCATCCAGTCATAAGAAAGAATCTAGTGAATATTACATGTCTGTGGGTGCCAAGATCAGCTGCAGTTTATCATTGCCATCAACTGCTTCTGTTGCATAGCAACCTGCTGAGGTCACAGCTGCTTGAAATTTGCAGAGTGGGCAGATAAACAGCAAAGTGTTTATTTTGTTCAACACTAATGGCCTTGCTGTTGAGATATGCAAATGACTGATGTCACTAAATCAAAATGAATGCTGTGACCAAAAAAAAGTCAGCTTTGAAACACTTTACAGACTGGATCCACTTGATTATCGATGGTTTTGTTTCTTATGTACAGCAGATGAAAGATGATGATGAGTGTGGGAAATCAGTTTCATGTTCATTAAGCCCCGCCTCTGTTACAGGTGCAATGCCTTTTGAAAACTTTGAAGCAGTTTGTTCTTGATTTTAGACAAAGAAGCACGTTATTGTGGTTTCTTCCTTCTTCCTCCATATATAGACTTTCTTACTCTTTATACTACATCACCTCACAGATTAAATTATTATTATTGTACATTATACTTGAATAAATAATAAGGAAGTGTTTTGTTGGGAGTTGGAAGATCAGACAGAGCTAACAGATCCTGCAGACAGTTTGTGGGCATGAATCAGCGCTGAGTCGTCCTCTGTCTGCACATCACTGCTCCAGATCAAATAACCTGCACACAGCTGAATGCAGACTGTGACCCTGAGGGACCACAAAGTCAAAGACAGACACACTGAGGAAACTTTGTTAACTTTCATGCAGCTAATCAAATTGCAGATGACTTATGGATGAAAACTGTACATAACCAACACTAAAATGTCACCAGCATTTACAACAGCCTGCAGACTGCATGACAACCACCAACATGAATTATTACCTGTTTCAAATGAAAAAAGGAACAGATTGACAATGATATATTGTATATTGACACTTTGCATTGATGAAACTGCATTTTGGCAGTCAGAGCAGGTTCAGCACCTGACACTGAAAGCAAAGAGGGCAAATATGACAAAAAATAACCTGAAATCTTTTTGGTAAATGTTAACATTTCACCAGTGAGGTATTGAAGCCAGATCAACTGTTCTACTAAACACATTTTTGCAGCTAAAATCAATATATATATATATATCCGTATAAATGTAAAAACAAAGAATACATTGATTACAAAGCTCAAACAGATGTAGAACCACAGCATATGAAAGAGGTTATCCATGAGTCCTTTACAGCACCGACACAAAAGATCATTTTATGGTGACATTCTTGCGCACAGCTCTGTTGTACTATCCTGAAAACATGAAGTTTGTGCGGCTGATGAACGTATGCCTGTCATGAATCAGTCATCGCTGCAGTGAAAACGTACATTAAACGTGGGTGGTTCTGAAAATGTCTGGGATTTATAAATGCTGCTACAATCAAATGATTCAAACAGTGAAATGTTCCAGAGGCCACAGTTAATGCGTATGTACATTACTGATGAACACACTGCGGCAACGTATCAAAGACCAACAGCCATTTTTCACCAACTGTAAACAAACACGACCACGAACAAACGGGTCCCAGATGTCTGCAGGGAGGCAGTCATCAACACTAACTGTCTGTGTGTCACGAAACATGGAGAATGAAAGCACTATAACTTTTGCACTTCATCATCTGGGCATTTCTGAGTTATAATACTGTAGACTGACATGTTCTCTTAATTTCACCCTCATTATTTTAAAGGGTCAGCTCAATAAAAACACTAAGTTTACACACTGTATTTTACTACCGGTGCCTAACCTTGCAGATAGCTTGTGTTTTGTACCTGAGTTTTACATAGCTCATTGAAAATGAACTGAATTTTGATTGTGATGCATCCTAAACTTATACTGATAAAACAGCAACATGTTATTTAAGGAGAAATGTCCCAGTTGTACAGAATAATCTAAAAATTCTCCACACTGATGTCGAGATAAGTTGCTACTCATTATCTTGCCAAAATGACCCATAGGAGTGTTCTCTGATCTGGTGTCCTGGTCGGCAGCACATTGTTGTTTAAAAAAATGATGATAGTGACCAGTTTCTGATCTGCTTCACCGATGGTTAATAGTGTTGAACAATTGCGGTTAAAACAAAGCTGCACATCAACACGCTCACAATGACAATCTATCAAACAAAAGTACAGCTGAGGCTAATGAGAACAGCATTAAGAGGTATTTATTTTACCAAATAATGGGTAAAACAGAAAGGTCAAAGGTCAGAGGATCACGTCTGTACACACATTCATGGCAATCTCTGAAATTATGAGATTAAAATCAGTGTGGATTAAAGTGGTGGACGACCGACTGACTTCATCATCTTTAGAGCCATGGTGCTAGCAGAAAGATGGTCATAAACAAAGCAGTGCTGACTGTTTGTAGGAAACCAGATGTAAAAAGTTAAATTTACTTGCAGATATTTGAAATGTGCTTGAGTTGGGTACTATTATGTGTGTTAAAAACATCCAAAAATATGAGCTAAAACTTTAAAAAACACAATTGATGTTGAATCCAAGCAGCAGAAATAACCAATAAATGAAACATTTATAAAAAGGACTGCAGCCCCTAACTAAGACTCCAACATCTTCTCATCATCAGTTTGAACTCAGCAGGACAGAAAAGCTTTTCCTCTGTTTACACTGATTTCCATGAAGAAGAAGGAGACAAGCTTTTCTTTCTTCTGCTCCAGCTTTGCCTTTTCTTCTCTTTCTTTCATAAGAAGATTAATTTACGGAACTAAAGAGCTTTTAACGTTTTCAGATCAATTTTAGCGTCAAGTTGTGATGAAAGAGATGATTGTCCTTGACTTTCCCAACTAAATCATGTGACTGTCTGTAGCAGCTGGAAGTAACTGGCTGGACTGTAGCATTGACATGCAGTACAGTTTACAACCAAACTAACAGAACAATGTAAATCATGTCCAGTTAGCTGGCTTGTTAACAAGAAACACTGCTGGATGTTGTCACAGCCTGTCTTCTGGTTTTGGATCCTTAACTGTGAATCTGCCTTCAAGATGGGAAGCCGATAGCTTTGGGAAACTAAAATAAACTGTGGAAGGTGTGTCCTTCTTTAAACTGGTATTGTGTTTGAGTTACAGGCAGCTTAGCCTCTCCGACAATACAGTATAGCACTACATGTTGACGTGTATCAGGATCAGATCCAGTCACACTGTTTATACGTCATCCTCGAGGGTTTCCAGGGGAACTCGGTGTATATGTGTCATCGAACGAGGGCAAACTTTCCTCACAAATCCTAAAAAATAAAAAGCAGTGAAACACCAGGTGAAACCTAAATCTACCTCAGTGGCGACACAATAGGTCAAAACACACGTGTGCCACACCCTTCGATAAACAAGCTCCTTTTCCCACACTCAGCAACGCACTGTCATCCAGCCCGGACACATGAGACACGAGGGAGGAAGTGAACACTGGAGGTCACCTGATCCCCGACAGGTGTCTGCAGCTGTGACGAATCCCACGTCAGCCCTCAGTTCACTGCTTTAAAGCCTCAGCGTCTCTGGTCTCCCCTGACATAACAGTCTGCTGGAAACATGGACATGTGATGAATAAGTCAGGAGCTGCTGAGCCATCTCTGTTTTCCACTGTAAATGTTTAATCTGTGACGTGATGGAGGACTCAGTTAGTGAAGTTAGTGTCTGTTACCCAAAACAACAAATTACACCGACTCTTACTTACTGTCTGAGTCAGGTATTTTAACATCAAAGTCACAGTGAAAGGGCAGTCAGAGCATCTTTATCTTCACTGATATATTTCTGAGTGAAACAAAGTGTGTGGTCAAGGTTAAGTCATAAGAAGGATTAAAACTGAAATCTCTATGTAGCTGTAGAGGACCGTTGGCCTCCACTCTCACCTGCTAGCTGCTTGTCTATATTGAAATTAATATTTTGCTTTTATAGTGGATGTATGAGTGGGAGTCTGCACAGGACGTTTTATTTTGAATATTCACTGCGTTCTCTTCACCGTTCCTGTGTCTGACCTCCCGTCTGACTTGACACTTTCCTGGTATTTTCCACAGAGTCAAGCGGAGAGATGCTTTTGGGACGCTTCTGAAACGGAGACGAAACGTGCCCAGTGGAATTACACGCATGATCTAGAGGGGCATCATTCAGCTCTGTAGGACGCTCTGTTGGAAAGCGGATGTTATGCGCTTGTTGTAATTGAGGAGTAACATTTAACATGTTACGCTAACATTAGCATGTTAGGTTGTTATGCTTATAGCATATGGAATGTTAGCACATTATCCTGCTTACATTTACTGTAACACAGTGGAATGCTAATGTTCAGCATCACGTTAGCCTAATGTCATAGTAGCTGCGGCCGTGACTACTCTTAGATGAAAGTGCAGTTTTGACCTGTCGATGACATCACATGAAAAGTCAGGCACACCATTTTATATTCTAGTAATTAAGTCATTGTTAAATGAATATGTCATTTGTACAATCGGCACACAGGAGGACGAGGAGTGAAGGACAGAGAAGCAGCGAAGCATCAGCAGCTGTCACACTGAATGAAAACCAGATGACTTTTCTTCAGTTTTAAATCCAAATGTTCTGGTTGGAACCAAAACACCATACTGGAAGTGCAGAAGAAACCACAGTCAGCTATTTATAGAAGTCTACAAATGGACTCCCACGCAAGCAGAGACTGTTACAGTTGTATTGGGAACACAGTGTTCAGCTTGAATAGTAAATGTAGGAGTGGTAGTGTGTGCCTGTGTGTGTGTGTGTTTGTGTGGTTGGAGGGATCCTCATGGTGAGAGCTGATAGCAAAACAAAAAGCCCACAGAGACTCTGCAGAAATTCAGTCACTGAGAAAATAAACAGCTCCTCAACTGATGCTGCTCAGCTCTGCACTGATCCCAGAGCTGCAACAGGAGGTTTATGTTGACAGCTCACGTCAGTCTAAAGTCACTTATAACTGAGTCTGATTGTATCTATCAAATCTGAATCCTTTGGGGATACAGCAGGGCAAATGCACTGCAAAAGCCCTAAATATTTTCCACATCTCGTCTGGTCTCTCCCAGTTTGGAAATCAAGCTGTTCCACTTAGTGCTCCCCCTAGAGGCCTGGACCACGTCCGTTGTGTTGTCTTGAAATGCAGCGTTTTTCACTTTCTTTTCTTTGCATTGTTTCTGTATTTGCAGTGCGGTTGCTTTTAATGCATTTGTTGTGGCTGTCTTTGTAGTATGTTTCCGTTGTTTTTGGAATTGGCATCATTTCTGAAGCTGCAGCACGTGTCTACCAGTGGAAATGTTTTAGGCTTTTGCAGCGCCTTTGCCCTTGTCGGCCACCGTACTTAGCTAATCTATTTAGGTTTGGTGTAAGGATGACATCACTGATGGGTAACTAACTGACTTTTGCTGATGTCATCCTGCATCATCAGCCCTAGTGCTAATTAGCGAATGCTTGAATGCTAACATGCCAAACTATTTAGCTCAATTTATCTGTGTCAAAGCACAGCCTCACCATGCTGCTGGCATGACTACAGACTCTGGTAATTATTGCATTATTATTGTTATTACAGGCGACAGTGAAGAAAGACCAGAACAAGTAGGAGAGTGAAGACAGCAGATTCGCACCATATCCAACCCCACGCATCTTAAATATGATGAATGCCATCAGAGCAGTGAGCTTTGGGGTGCAGGACAGAGCAGTGAGAGGTGACACTGACAGATGATGTCTGCCTGATACGCCATTGAGTGTCACACTGAAGCGCGAAGAGTTTTAAAGAAGAGATTAGCATGCTGCCGCTCTCTGAGGATTTCAAAGACAACCGTCTCCTGTGGATCATCATTTATTGAGCCGAGCTGCCACAAGCCTTCAATGAGGCTGCCATCTCTGACACTTTTTTTTATCATATTATGACCTCACTTCAATGACAGCAGCTTGTCAGAATGTGGTGCAGAGTCAGAGAGACGTTTATCTCAGTGGACTCTTCATGCACGTCACAGCATTTCTATTAAAATATTGATGGTTTGCTATCAGATTTTTGAGGACATGTTTGTGTTTTTTAAGAAGCGTTCTGGTAGACAACTCAACCTCTCCATAAGAAATCTTCGGGCTGTGTGTCAATACTCTATACAACATTTGATGCCTGTCGACAGTCTGCAAAGCTCACACCAGCTGTGCTCTGCAGACTGAAGCGCAGCATGTGACAGTCTGCTGGGTAATAACACAGCTTACATAGATGGATTCAGGAGTTTTGACATGAATCATATGCTTCTAGTGTGTCTACAGAGGTGCACAGTGATGCCTTGAGCTATACGCTAACATTAGCATAGCATATAACATATAACATGCTCACAAAGACAATAACATGCTGGTTTTTTTTAGCAGGTATGTACAATATTTACCACGATCACCATCTAAAGTTTAGCATGCTAACATGCTAACATTTGTTTATCAGCAGTAAGCACAAAGTAAATCAATGTACTGGACACATTGACATGTTGACCTGATGATGGCACTACGTGAAAAGTCAGACGATCACCAGAGTTGTTACAGTTCTTCCTGAGGGGAACGTGAATGTTTGTACAAAAATTCATAGAAATTTCTTACATATAATAGAGATAATTCAGTCTGGATCAAAATAGTGGACCAACAGACAGATATGCTGCTAACATGGCTCAAATAATATTTACATTTTCATCTCGGAAAAGCTGAGTAGCTTAATATTTTCTGGCAATAATAAAATACATGTGGAGACTGTAAATAAAGGAAGTAAAAACCGAGCAGAAATAACTGAAGGTGGGTATCCTCAAATGTTTGCATAGACAGTTTACAGGTGACGGAGTACTGCTTGACTCTGTGTGTGTGTACTTTCATGGAGGTTGCTTTAGTTGAGGATGGAGGTGGTGATTCTTCTCAAACAGCATCTTGAACTCTGAAATCTGAAATCCATGTTCGAATAGAAAGTCTGTTCAGTCTCATGATGTGTTTGTGTATCTGAAAACAAAGAGACAAAGTGGGATCAGCAGCAGCACAGTGACGCTTCCCTGTGGATTATCTCATTTATTTCATCCACATACACACCTGTGGCCCGCCTCCGAGGACACAGCTGGCTGTCTTCACCTTGTGAACCCCCCCACCCCCAAGCCCCCACCCTCATCCCCATCCTCCACCACACACACCCACTTCTTATTATTATTACCCCCCAAGACTCCCTACAAATGGATCCCGCCCCTCCTCTCTCTATCCACCGTCCACTGTCCTTCATCAGTCCTCACGTTTGAGTTCCTCTGCTGCTGGCTGGCCCCGGCAACTGTCGCCATGGTTACCATGTGGGATCACACCCAATCACGAGACGGATGTGGCGCCTGAGGAGGAGAGAGTGGGGTGAGGAGGAGGATGGAGGCTCGGTTGCAACAAGGGCAAATCAGCAGTGTCTCAGCGTCTCTCAGGCTGCAGTGGACGAGGTCGTTCAGAGGTCGAGAGATAAGATGGACACCACCTGCTGACACGCTGACCTTTGACCTACAGTAAACCACCCCAGGAGACGCAGTAACAGGGCGAAACACTGTGTCTCACTTCCAGCGTGCTCTGTGTGTAAGTCTATATTTGCTGGAGACTGATCCAAACGTGCCTACCTGTCATCCAGGTAAGGTACCTCTAAAAATCACGCCTGATTTCAAAGCAACATAGCATGCTAGCTCAATGCTAATGTAACATGCTAATATGAAATTCTAATATGCCAAGTCAGCTTGTGGTGTCTGGTACAAACCAACAACTAACTGCTGGTCATGGCAATTTAACAGGAAACACGTGTGTCTCAGAGAGGCTCACACGTCTCAATATGCTCAACTTCATTTAATTTTCTTAATAACGATTAATAATACAAAATCTATTCAATCATATTATGATATCAGTAAGACCTTTTGATCCACAAGATACCCAGCAGTATAGAAAGTAATATGCAGTATATTTAAATTAAAATTAGCTCAACCATAATCAGCTGCAACATTAAATTGATGACCACATTAATGCATCAAAAATGATGATAATAATCATTCTGAAATTCACCTTTCTGGACTTTTACTTCTAATACAGCATTTATTCACTGTCCTATTACTACTTTAAATTAAGTGAATGAGTGTTTCTCTGAGTGTTTCTTCCACTTCTGGAAGAAGTAGTAGATTTATAACTTTAACACATGATTAAAGGGTGACATATTTTGAGTTTACTAGCAGGGAGGTGGAGGCTCAAACTGTCTTCCTGCAACCTGGTGAGAGCTTCTGTTCTGATGTTCACTAATGGTTTGTCATGAAGTCAGGTGTATCTCTAGAGGTGATTTTTGTTTTTATACTACATCAGAGTTTCTGTCTGATTGACAGTGAACTCCCTGGTCTTATTGCAGCACCCTGTTGCATAGCTCCTCTGTGTTTTTTCATGTTTATGGTTTTCATGTTCCACATATACAAACTCCCAGAGACTTGGAAGTCTGCTCTAAATGTTTTATGTAAAGCACGTGGGATTAAATTGAAACACAATAATATTTGGTTGCTGTTCAGTCTTTCCTGTGTTTCAGGTGAAGCTGAAGTTTTCACTCAGTGACTCAGACAGTCAAACACTTACATCTATAAATGATTCTGTGCTGTAAGTGTTGATTTTGTCAAAAGGCTATAAACAGAAATGGAGTCAGTATTGATGTCCCCTGCATGTTTCCAACCACTGAACAAATGAGGATGCTGTTAAAAAAAGAGCAACCACCATGCAATGAAATCAATGTTGTCCCCATGACAACGCTGCTGTTCTCGAGCGGCCGGCTGATTCTGTATCGACCCGCCGCCGGCTGACAGGCGGCGACCGCCTGTTTGTGTTCATCACAGACTGCAGGAGCAACAGTCGTCCTCCTCAATCATCACATCAAGTCATCAGCAGGAGCAACATGTCCGACAGGGTGACATCAGACAGTACAGCTACCGGAGGGGTGAAGAGGATCCGAAGTGAGGTTGTTTTTACCTCTGCCGAGCAAGTGCCAATGTATGAACATGAAAACTTATATTTGGAATATTTAGTCATCAATGAAGGAAGAAGTGATTCATTTTTGATGGAGACTGAGGGATTGTAGCACAAATTTTAACCCAATTTTCAGAAAATCAGCTAGAGAAGATGTGAATGAATGCTTGCTTCCATCCACTCCTGCTGTGTGAATATGAGTTCACTGATTGAAGGAGATGAACAGATAAATTAAAGAGCTTCAGCTCAAATGATGGAAAACATTTGTTAGTTTTGTTATATTTAGTTTTTAATTGATACAACTTTTCCACCTTTTTAAGGTGTTAAGCTAATGAACCCAGGTGCAGACACAAAGTGAATGGGATATAAACAAGCAGAGAGACCAAGGAGTGGGCAGCAGAGCTGAGTCCAGAGCAGGAGTCTCAGACAGGTGAGCAGAGCAGAGAAGACAAAGGGACAAGAAATTAGAACGTGCAGGGAGAGGAGAAATAGGATTAATCAGAGGTAACAAGCAAATGTAAAGAAGCTCACTAGCTGTGATATGGCGTTGTGAGTGAGTCTTTGTAGGAGTCTTGATTACAGGATATGATGCAGCTGCAGATGCTCTGCTCAGACTCACCTGTCTCCACTCAGGTAATCAGACACCACAGAGAGGCTGCGAGGGAGACAGTTTCTGGAGATCAGATTCTAGATTTTTTTTTCCACTCACTGGTGCATTTTTTGCTTTTTATTGAAGTTCATGCAAGACGACACACTGTCTGTTTTTATTTGTCGTCACTCATCACTTCTTAACCTTTATGGTGTGACCCCTTAAAAAGAAGTAATGCCCACTTGTGGCCCCTCATCACATTGCCTGTGTTGAAAAATAAAGCTTTTCATGCTTTTGGTCAGTTAGCATGTTAGCTTAACTCTATCTCAGCTTGTCCACCCCATTCATATCAATAGGCTAAATAACAGAAACACGTTTCTGTTGAACAGTAACAAAAGCTAGATCTTCCCCAGTTAAATCAACATGTCTCTAAACATCCTAACCTTCAGGAAGGAAAATTTACTGCAGGACTGTTGGACTGATTTAGCTGTACTTATTAAACAGGCCACTGAGTGTATGTCGTGTACAGTAGATGTCAGGCCGGTTGAGGTGAATTTCACCTGACCACCATTAAGCATCCAGGGAGACATTCAGGGAGAGTCCTGTCTGGCGGGTGGCCACAACTTGGCTAAAGTTAGAGACGTAATTCTAACTGTTTAAATTTAGCACCCAAAATACTGATGTCTGAAGTATTTACAGTTAATACAGTATTAATATAGTTTACTTGGGAACGATTACTGGCTGAAAACAAAATGAAACTCCTTGTGAAACATCAGTCTGGTTTGTATCTTTCTGTTTTTCTTGCAGATTAGAGACATTAAAGTTATGAGGAACAATCAGTGCTGGATGAATATGTAGCTCTCAACTCATAGTTTATACATGACTCACAGTTTGTGATGGATTCTTCTAATATCAGCCTGTATGCTGGTCTGCTTTCAGTTCCCACCGTTCTCTCATTAGCTCTGCTGAGAAACAATTTACAGTCCACTTTTCTCTGCACGCTGAGTGTCCAGTAATAACAGAATAATAACTGGAATAACAGAGATATTTATAGTCTTTCTGATGGAGTGTAGTTGGAAAATATCCTGGCTCCTGAGAGCTTAAAAAAAAATCTCCATCTGTCTCGTGTTAGTGTGTTATAAGAAAGTGCTGTTATCTCGACAGCTGACCTCTGACCCGGCCTGTAAGCTGGACGCACTTCAGTTTCTCTCTACAAAATAAAAACAAAATGGCAGCTGTGTCGTGTTTCTGAACCCCCCGTGGAGAGAAATGTCTCCGCGGTGAGCATCGTGGAGCTCGTCCAAACGTTCACTTGGCTCACTTTGACTGGAGATCTCCCATGAGCCTTTGCTTTATTCGGAGTGCTGAAGCAGTGGATGCATAGACTGCATTCCTAAAACATATCATATAATATATGATATGTTTTAGGAAATGCAGTCCATGCGTTATTGTTGACGTCCAGCTTGCAGAGTTTTTCTAACCTGTCTTTCTTGGCACATTACAAAACCATGAGACATAAACAAAACAAAGACCAGGAGTAAAACATTGATACTGCTACTGGAGTTTGAAGGGTGGCGTCTTTTTTGTGGCATTTCAAAATCCTAAAACACAAGAGTGAATGTGTGAGAGACTGATTTCAATTTTGTCTTTTTCTGGTCTAATGTAAGCTGCAAATGTTAGCATGTCAAACTCATGGCTTATCCCTCATATCCTCAAATCCCTCTCTCTTGTAAAAGTGAAGCACGCTGTTTGATAATACCAACGATAATGCAGAGTCTAAATCAAACTATTGCACTATTAACTATTGCATGTAATTATTAACATTAGCTAGCTACACTTAGAAAACCTGCTAATGCACCTCAGCAGCTGTCATTCAGGGCTGAAGTTTAATATGTTCGTTCAATGAACACATTACGCAGTTCTTTGATTGATATTCATTAAATTTAATCACTCGCTGTCTCAGCCACATGTTCTTTCATATCGCAGGTTTCACCACACTGTAGTCTATGAAAGGTAGTGAGATTTTGTCAAATGTAATTTAGTTCCTCTTAAATTTATTCAGAATCTAATGTCTACAGTACAGCAATATTGTTTATGCACTCTATGATACTATTCCATGTCTCTTGTTGTCTCAGGCAGGCAATACAACAATGCAACCACTCCATAAACTCTCATGGTACTGGATGAAAAATTTAATTCCTACCACCAAGTGAGTGCCAAACACAACCAAGGTTCTCATTACAGATGCTGCAGGGAAGTCCCGACTCATCACTTGTAACACCCAGCACCAAAGCTGGCTAGCTCGCTTTTCCCCGTACCCTTACTCAGCGAGTGAGTGTATCCCTGTATCACTCAGGCAGTAAATCACTGAGGGTTTCAGTTCAGGGGCTATACCTGCACGTTCACTCACAACTGCTTGAGAGCTCAACTGAACTGACTGAGGAAAAGATTGTTTCAGGAAGTGATTCAGTTCAGTTCGTCCACCCAAAAGAGTTGTTCTTTTGAACAAACTGTTCACGATTGCACTAACTATACTGATGTCCATAAATGTTCCTCTGAGCACCACAGGAAGTGACACTTTGTCCAAGTGCAGGCCTCACTGTCACCGCTGCTCTCTTGAAGTCAAGGTGAACTGCAGCTCTGCCAGTTTAAACAGCTGAAGCATCAATCACTCTGATGATCGGCCCCGCTCTCAGCCGGTCCAGACCTCCAGCAGAAGGCTGCAGCAGCCGGGGTCGTAAACCTGCCAACAGCTGAGCGCTCCCACAGCGCCGACTGATCACGCTCCTCACTTAAATCCTCTGCTGTTTAAACTTGAGCTGTTTGGGCCTCGAGTGCTGCGGAGCCACTTCCTGCAGCAGCGGTGTGTCGTTCCAATTTACGAGCTTGAATCATTTTGATGAACAGCAGGACGGCCAGAGGACACCACCAAAGCTCCCCATCCTCCACCCATCGCACCACTCTGCTCCAGCAGCCAAAGATCAGCTTTTACCATTACCAACTAAACAATATGACCACCTTTTCCAGACCCGTTTCCCATGATTTGTTAGACAGATGAAGCCCAGTATAAAGCCCATTTATAGACTGTAACATAGAGCAGTAAAATAGTTCTGCTTTAAACCAGGACTGGACTCAGCAGGTGTGGCCCTGAGCAGCTCCCTGAGTGAGAGAACTGTTGCTGTACATTAGTGATGTCAAACTAAAAGACTAAAAGAAGTAAAGCAAACATGGAAAATCACAAACCAGTATCCAGCTTTCTGGTCGTCCGCCTGCAGTTGCATCTTGACTTCTCACCATCACACAATGTTCTGTGCCATCAAAGAAACCATGACAAAGTGTTTACATGAGCAATATTCAACCAATGCACTCAATGATAAACTGAACATATACATCCTGACAAGTACGCAAATATACCACAAATCTTCCTCAGCTCATGTGCTTGCACTGAAACTCACCTGTGCAACCCTACCCGCACACATGACGTTCATATTGGACGATTCTGAAAAAGTGACAATATTTTAAACATGATCAACACAATCTGAGCCTGGCAAGTCCAGCATGTTGTCATCAGCTTAGACTACAACCTGAAAAGTTAAAAAATGGTGGTGTGGACTTTGAAAGATGTGTGTTTACCATACAGGAAGGCTCTCATGAAAGATACAATCAAGTTGCATCATGGGAAATGTAGGATCCAGTGTTTTTGGAGCTGAACCCACACCAAGGACTGCATATCTTTTAATTTGTCTCTTGCAAGAGCCTCACATCTATGGAAGTGGAAATCTCTGAAGAACCCCTTTAAACATTAACCTCCAACAATGTGAAATAGATGCTTTGTACCTAATTTAGCCGCCAGCTACTTCCCATCTAAAGTCCGTGTCATTGGCTCAGACCTGAACTCTGAAACAGATTCATCCTGCAGCTGTCGACCTTCACTGACCGCTCATTCATTAACAATCTGTTTCATCATCCTCTGTGTGCTATATCTTTCATTTTTACTGCCCCACATGTCTGTTGGAGCTGTTGATCAATCAATGATAACAATAATGACCCGATGGCTGCAGCTGCTGAGTGGTCTGCCTTTCAAAAGTTACTTCATTACATTTAACTTGAAATAACAACACGCTTAGTTCACATGCACACCTCTGGTTATATCTTTTGTCCTGGTGATGATCACGTTTGGGATTTTTGTTGGAGTCCATTTTAAGAATATTGCACTATGGGAGGATGTTGGTGTTCAGCAGTGGTGGAAGAAGTATTCAGACCCTTTACTTCAGTAAAAATACTAATACCACTCTCAAAATACTCCGCTACAAGTAAACATCCTGTATTCAAAACCTCACTTAAGTAAACGTATGTTGGTATTAGCAGCAAAATATGCTTAAAATATCAAAAGTAAAAGTACTCATTGTGCAGTAAAATGCTAAATTTACATAAAATGGAAATACTAGTAAAGTACTAGTACTAAGTAAAGTACAAATACCTCAAATCTGTAACATGCAGAACATCATTTCTTCAATGACCATGAATTTTACATCAGTTTGTAACTGTAAGGTCTCAGGTTTGGTCCTAGGCTGATGCATCCTGCAGTGTGACCCTGAATGCACCACGTCAGGATTTGAAAAACAAAACAGCGACTTCACACAAAAATGTGAACAGACGTTTCTTCTTCCTTTAGAAATGTGACCCACATACTACCTGCTGTTACACACACACACACACACACACACGCACACACACACACACACACACACATACACACACTGCTGGGTGTCAGAAGGTGATATTCGCAGGTCGGTGTCGTGGGTTCATCGAGGCGTCCAGCCGGCCTTTCATGTTCGCTGTCATCCTGCATCTGAACAAACACACTGCTCCATCAAACACACACACACACACACACACACACACACATGTACAGGCATTTGAAACTTGAAACCAAACTGTCCCCACTGTCCCAAAAACGAGTAGGGAGGGAGGGAGGGAAAGGTAAACGTGGTGCAGACAAGTGAGGGAAGGAAGGAAGAAGAGGATGGTAGAAGGAGGGAGGGAGGGAAGAAAGGAGGGAAACTGGAAGAAGTGGAAGGCAAAAGAAATAAAGGAGGTACATGAGGAGTGATGGATGAAGAAAAAGATGCATGAAGGTGGTAGGAATGGAGAGAAGGTGAAGAAATGAAGGACTTTAAGCATAAGGAGAGGAGGAAACGGCATAAGCTGGAAGAAGTGATTCAAACTGCAGCTGTAACAGATGAGAGGTGACTGTTTGACTTCCCCCTCTCTCCCCTGCAGTCCCCTTCTGGGAGAGTAAACGTCTTGTTGGTTGGCCGGAGAAAAAGCCGACAGTCACGTCTTCTGAGAAGGACTCTTCCAAGAAAAATACTCTTTAGTGGCTTCCTGCAGTGAAGCAGCTGTGAACCTGCTCATCTCTACTGGATGACTTCACTTCTTCATCAACACACACACACACACACACACACACACACACACACACACACACACACACACACACACACACACACACTTTGATGTCTCTTTTCCATGATTTTTTCATTCAGATTTATTTCTCAAATGTCCACACTGTTTTCTGCAACTGATCAGATCAGGTTTCTTTGTCCAGACTTCACGGATTCACTTCATGGATGCAGCAGTAACGATGTAGGCGGTAAATCAGTAAATGATGGAAGCATCAGGAATGGAGATCCATCATTTCACCACATGAACAATCACACAGGTGCACCTGCAGAAGACTGTTGTTCTCTGTGACGTCCTCCATACTCTGCTAGTTACAGCATGGATCCTGCTCAACCACTCTGATGAACTCAAGCCATCTAGAATGTTACTCAAACATCAATAATGTGGTTCAACTGTCTCTTCCGCTGCCTTTGACCAATGCAAGAACAGATCTAGCGTGTCACAGACTCGCCTCTCAGCCCTGATGCATCTGCATCATTTACTATGCAGGGAGCTGAAGAGGAGGACAGTGAGGAATCGGGAAAACTCAGTTTCTCCTGCATCAGATTTTCTGTATCTGTAACACCAGTTAAGAGGAAGAATCCACACAGTAACACCAAAGAAACTACAAAGTACTTAATGACTCAAATTCCTGTCACATCAAACTCCTCAGCCCAACACTGAGCTCAGACTAGCTCTAGTCCTGGTTTAACTTTCATTGCGAATTCTGAGACTTTTGATGAAGTGCTTTTAAAAATGGTACGTCCTGATGTTAATGTGTGATGCAAGCCACCGGCTGTGGTTTCTAACATGATGGATTACAGACTGAATTAGCCAAATGGAACTGAATGGAAGTGAATGAGCCTGAGAGGTTTCACTAAACTGATTAAAATGATCTTTAGTCAGAATAAACCTTAAAGGGATGGAAACATCTAAAATGAGAAAACACTCGAGTCACGCTGGATTTGTCCTGTGAAGCATGTCGGCATCAAACGCGTTTTATTTTGGTAAAACATGTCAGATGAGACATGGAGGCTGTGTACTTCTGCCAGAAGAGCCTCCAGCAGCGCAGAGCAGAATATTCAGCCCGTTTGCGTCAGAGTTTCATCAGGTGTTTCCAATTCATCCCTCACTCTGAATGAAAAATATGGAGGCAGCCTGAAACATGTGAAACCCAACAGCACCAGGCCCTCAGGATGATGACATCATCACATACTGGAGGACCAATCAGCTTTCTGCTGTGAGTCATTTCTTACTGTATGGATGACCACACCTGAAACACAGCAATTAGAGATAAGAAAAGATATAACTATTGATCCCACGCTGGGAAATTATGTTGTTACAGACAGCAATAAAACCAAGAATAAACAAGGAGATGTAGAAAAAGAACAAATGCACAATGATTATCTTGTTGCACTCTCTTCTTCTACAGTGGAATAATGGTTTGATGACTGCTGGATTTGCGCCATCGACTGTTTATCTCAATGAAGCATCAAAAGAATCGTTCATTTGAATTTTCTATTGACAATTTTCTCAAAATCTGGTTAAAAAATTGTGACACCTTTAGATGGAAACTGAGCTTATGTTCACCATCGTCATTGCAGGAGAGAAATGTCTCATCGAAGATGAATACTGAGCGGAAACTGAGCAGCCCTTAGTGGATCTTTGAAGCTTCCCACTGAATTTCATTAAAATCTGTGAGGGGGTTTTGAGGTGGTTTAGTCCCAGATGTTCTTCACATCACATTCATCACATTCAGTTTCTGCTGTGCTGCAGGACTTTACACGCTGATGTCATCCCTCAGTGTCTGTGAGCTCATTTTCATCCTCAGCCCAAACAAGAAATTGAGTACAGCTGATTTATTTAAGGTGAGAGTGTTCGAGCACTGAGATCCATTAACTCCAGTCTAGAGCTTCTCCCCTACACACCGAGCTCAGTTTTATCAACCGAAAACACACACACATCATCATCATCATCATCATCATCATCATCATCATCACAGCTTCTCTGGTAAGTCACTAGGGCTTGTATGTTGCGGTGGAAGTGAAACAAATTCAACATAAATGTGTGATTACATGGATGTGACTGAAAACAACCGCCAGCAGTATTCAAAGTTTTCATTGAAATGAACCAAATGGTGGTTGGATTAAAACAGAGATGACTTGTCTCTAAGCGCTGATATAAGTAACAGAACTCTAATTTAAAGTCATTTAAGAAAGTGACAGAATGACTCAATGATAAATGTGATGAAAACACATTAAACTGCATGCATGCATCAGAGTACTATAATATCCATACAATGACTTTGACATATTTGACACAGTTTGACACCAGAGATTCACATCCTGCATCTCACATGCTTGGGGGGGGCTGACGTGGTCCAGTAAGAGATTATAAGGCATCTTGGTGTGATGGAGGCTCTAAAAGAAAGGTCACAATGTCATTAAAATCATTGGGGTTTGTCCTCTGGAGAGCATGAATAGCTACGGTGAATTTCATGTAAATCAGTCCGTTGATGCAGAGATGTTGGTGTAACATGATGATGTAACAGGTCAGATGTGATATTACTCATGTTAACTTCTAACTTCACCTTCAACTTCCAATTATCTCTTTCTTTCTCTCACACTCTCACACACAAGCTGCTGTATGAAGCATAGCGGGAACATTTATTGGTGTCTGGGGTATTGGGCAGCTGAATGTATGGAGGGAAGACGGTCTAAGTGGGTCATTTTCAGGGTCATGAGTGTTTTCATGTGCTTGATGTGAGCGATGATTGCTGATCATAAATTATCAGTTAAGTGCTGCAGTGCAAAATCCTGTGGGACTGTGAGGTCACACAGAGGCCCGGAGTCATACTGTACGTCTGTCTTCATGGTAAAGACTCTACAGCTCTGTTTGGATGGGAGCTCAGGACACTGAACACACCTTTCAGTCTTAACCTGCCTGTGTCTCATATTTCAGCCTCACTTGGTTTGTGTTGACTTTCCATCACTCTCCTTGTTACCTGTCTCATTTACCCTGCAGCCAGCAGTCAACATGGACAGTGAGATCAGTTGCATAATAACACCCACAGTGGAGGTTGGCAGCTCATGGCTCGCTGCTGCAGACAGGTTGAGAAGCAAAAGTAAAGATAAATGCACTTTTTCAACCCAAAAGTTTGAAACTCTGAGGCTCTGTCCTCCAGAGCTGCCTGGTGCTCAGCAGCTCTGTCCGTCCACTCCACCTCATCCTCTGTAAGCAACACTCTGCACAGCTCTGGGATAAGCACAAATTGTTCACTCGAGTTGAATATTTTCTTTTTTCAATATGTTTTTGGCCTTTTGTCTTCATTGGATAGTGCAGCTGAAGATAGACAGGAAGCAGGGAGAGAGGACAGCATGCAGCAAAGGACTCTGGCTAGAAACTGAACCCAAGGCACTGTGTTCAGGACAGCCTGAGTAGATGCAGCACACATTCAACCAGGTGAGCTACCGGAGCTAAATAACAGTGTAATCACACAGGGCATGTTGGTGTGAACGTACATGACGCGTCACTGCATCAACACAATCTGGATTTCTGTGTCTTCTGTCTTATTTACTTGGTCTCAGTTCTGGAAGTCTGCTATACTTCCCAGCATCATGTTGTAAGACAAAGACCTCAGTTGAAGCGAATAAAGACCTGTGCAATTATTTGCATTATTGCAGGACTGTTGTCAAAACTAGTCTAAAGTCCATGACAAGCCCAAAGGCATTTAGATCCAAGCAGGACGAGTCAAAAACAGTGCTAACGGTGCCTATTAGGGCTCTTCAGCCTGTTGTCTTACTGTTATTCATGGTGGTGCAGAATTAAATAATGAACATGCTGAACGTTATTCCTGTTATATCAGCATGTTAGCATTCTCAATGTGAGTATGTTAGCATGCTAACTTTAGCTTTAGCTCCAAGCTCTGCCTCACAGAGCCATTCGCATGACTGCAGACTCTTGTTTTATTGATGTGCATCATCTCTCACCTCGTTTTGTTTTCTGACTGATGTGAGTTGCACTCAGACAGGCGCTTTCCTTGCGAACTGGAGAAACAATTCAACTGATGCATCTGAACAATGCTCTGCTGTTATACTGTTCTGCAGCTCAGGCTGGACTGCTTTTATTTCTTTTTTTACTGAGCATTTCACAGAAGGTAAAAAAGGCTTGAATTTTATAGTCTGCACAGTCTGTAAAAACTATTAACATGGCAGATTTACACAACACTAAAATTACAGACATGCTCCGGTGACGATTACAGTTCCCCGCCTCCTCGCTGTAACACTAATCCTGTCCGAATAGGGCTCATGAGAAAGCAGAGGCACATCCTAACAGGGATTAGTGAGGTTAAAAAAGAAAATCACTTCTTCTGCAGAGTAAATGAAGCTATCAGGGAGCAGGTCTTAGCCTCGGGTGACGGCGTGCTGCTCTGCTGCTGTCGTCTGGCCGTGGGAAATTGTGGCGGCGGATTGCAGACTAGTGAGTCAGAGCCGCGGCCGCTGGCTTTGTTTTGGCGGGGACAAAGGTGGCTGTGCACGGAGGTTAAGATGGTTCATATGTTAACAAGGATCAGGCATTACAGCACAGTGCAGCAGCTGGTTGAGGAGGATGTGTTTCTGTTTCTGCAGAGGAACATGGAAGCAGTTTGATCTGGTCTTCAGTTACCATGAGTCACTTTTTTGCCACTTTTCCTCCACTACATCTCAGGGAGAAAGCGTGTATTTTTTACTTCACTACATTTATTTGACGGCTTGAGTTACTTCACAAGATTTTTCTATTCGAACAGTTTATAAAATATGATGTTTTGTTATAAATTAAATGACCCAACAGTTTATACAAGCACAGCTGAAACAATTAGTTGATTAATGAATTTGTTCTTAACATATTTTACTTTTTCTACTTTTATTTATTTCCATGTTGTGTTTTTCATCTTATTTTACTTGTAACAGAGTATTTTCACAGTGTGGTATTAATACTTTTACTCAAGTAAATGCTCCACTGCTGAACTCCAACACTTACCCACCTTCCAATAGTGCTCTTCATCATACAGTAAAATGCTGGGATGGTGATGTTCTCCCTGGCTGGCTATAAGATTACCCACAACCCCACACTCCATCAGCCCCCCATCAGCCCCTCTCTGGCTGCAGTGAGTCTCTGAAGCCACAGGAGAGAGATCAGGTTCTTCCTCCTCTGAACTCTGGAGCCAATCTGACCACAAACATCATCATCGTCACCGTGTGAGTGAAGGTCAGAGAAGACTAACAATGAGCTGGAGCAACTCTCGGCAGCAGGGAGATGTCTCTGAGCATCCATTCACATCTGAACACAACTGAAGGTGTTTACGCAGGAAGGATTTACCTCTGATAGTGAAGCAACGTGTGACATCTTTACTTACTGACCTACTTTTACCCTCACAGAGGAATGTCAGCCACGCAGCAGGGCTCAACCCTTTCAACTGGAGGCTTTTTGTGCTCAGTTGTCAATCCATTTATTTACAGTCTTATTACATTGCCGCTACATGTCCGACAGGCGTTTCATGAACTGTTATTTTCAGAAGAAGTTAGGCTCTCTGGAAATGCCATCAGCTGACATGTCAGTGGTCCTGTAAATGTGCTGGAGCAGCTTTAATGGGGGGAAAGTTTTACACAATGTGGAGCTGTGAAAATGTTTGGGTTTTCTGCCTCTGTGTGCACAGGCTGTCATCACAGTCAATAAAACATTTCAAGGAATGTAGAATCAGATTTACACTGTGATGATGATGATGATGATGATGATGATGATGATGATGATGATGATGATGATGATGATGATGCATTTCAGTCTGATTTTTTTCACCATCTAGAGTTGAATGTAAACAAAAAAGCATTCCAGCAGTTCAAGAGGTTCAAACTTTATGTTTTGCTCCTGGTCTGATCAGATGGAAATGTCGTCAGGCTTCAGAGAGGAAATAAAAGTCTGTCGAGTCGAGTCTGTTGTGGACGTTCCTGCTCTCCAGAGGAAGAACCCTTTAGATTTTAACAACCTCCCATCTTTTCCTCTGGCGCCACCATCAGGACAAAAAGTACACTTTTACTTCCACTACTGGTTAAAGCAGATAAAAAAATCAGGATGTTTGTGCTGTCACACACTTTGATTCTGTGGCTGACATTTCAACCTCTTTAATCTAGTTCTTTCTTAGAGTGTTTGTGGCTGCCAGTAAACAGGCTGAACTGTCAACACACTTACAGCGTGACATTATTCACGTTAAACTCCCTCTTTCATGTCGCTGAGGAGGTTAAAGCAGAGCGGCTGCATGCTGCGCTGCAGTTGTTGTGCGAGTCCACAGTGTTCTCTGTGGTTTGACTGTACAGGAGGCAGCAGAGAGTGTGTAATACAGCTCAACCACACTGTCATCTGCAGACAACACAGACGTTTCCTTCTGTGTTTGGAGCAACAACACCACACAGAGCGACCACGATTGCTGGGTCACCGCCGTCATGTGGGCAAGAGAAAACGCGGCAAAATCCTGCAACCGTCAAACCTGAACTGAAGTCACAGACACTCTCACTTCTTTACTACAACTCTCACTTCCTCTGTGAGGAGCCAGAAAACACTGAAGATAGCCAACATACATACACACAGATTTTACTATAGTATGCATACTAAAGTGTACTTGCATCCAGATTATTAATACTGTACTTAAAGTGTGTAGTATTTAAGTTCTACAGAAGTTCAACTTAAGTTGTATTATGCATACTTGACCGTACTAAAATGGGACTATTTTAAGTATACTGCAAATATACCAATTATTTTATATTTGCTCAAGCTATTCTTCAGTTTAAAGTACAACTGAAATACATTTATATTATAATGTAAGTTGTACTCTGAATGTACATAAAGTCTAAGATGAATAGATTACAAAGACATCAAACTACAGACTTCTTCAGCATTTTCAATACACTTTAAGAGTACTTTCAAACTAAGGATGAAGAGGATGTACTGTGCGTATATGTCTTCAGATTTTTTTTATGCACATAAATGCTTGTCTGTCCTTGAAAATTTTGGCACCTCTTACTGTCTCATCTTTGGAAAATATTGGTCACTTCCTATTTTCCTGTCTGACAGCGTGACGCAGCATTCTGGATGTTTGATGCTGAGTTGATAATGAAATGTGCAATTTCAGAACAATATCCCTTATATTGTAGAATCAGAATTATTGATGAATTAATGTGTTCACTGAGCAAGCTTAACGCTATGTTATCATCTGTGTATCTGTACATTTGTATAGCAAGGTGCACACACGGCATTATACTGGACTCAGGTCACTCCAGAGAAGATCAAGACATCTTCAATGCATCGCCTGGTCACCGCCGTCATGTGCAAATGTCTTCAGTGCATTATGACAATAATGCAAGTGCATTATGACTATGCATTATTGTGCATTTTGACCAGAGGAACCAAGAACTGATACAGTTTCGGGCCTCTAAAAAGTCCCTGTTTTGTGGTCAGTACTGTCTGTTGGCCCAGGCGTTGGTCTCTGTGTCACTCAGTCACACAGTTAACATCAATGGATGTCACTAATATCAACTTTAATTTTTGTTAAGTAAGACAGTTGTATGACGTCTCCATCCACACTACAGTAAATAGAGGGAGACAGACAAAGAGCCATGACCTCTAAATTTGTTCACATTTACATTTTCAGCCATAAGCACTCAGAGGGGACAGTTCAGCTCTCCACCCTGACCTCATGGTGACCTCAGCAGCAGGTAATCCAGGTCGGTTTATGGAGGATAAATCTGAGCAAAGACGCTGGCAAAGCTAATCCATCCAGCAGCAGCTCCATCAGATCCCAGACCTCAGACCGTCTGACTGGTCCAGCAGGGGATTCAAAACCAAAACAGTCTGTTGTTTTTACCTTCTCACACATGGAACATTGCTGGGTCATATTATCGTGATCGTACACTGAGTTTTGTTTGGATTCAGGTCACAGAAGCATTTATGACGAAATTTCACAAATCAATAAGTTTCAACAGAATGAGCACAGTCTGTGGGTTTCTGAGGGTGAAGTAAATCTAACATGTTGCTGTCACTTAGAGTTCAACTTTGGTGAACTATGACCTGAACTAAACTTGCACCTTTGAAGCAGTCATGTTTGCTGTGTTAGCATCTAGTTTTACAAAGCGTTGCTCTGCTGGTGTGCTGCACTAGCTGGCAATTCACTGCAAATTAACTTTGTTTTATTGATGTCTGCATAACATTGGACAAACACACTGTATGTGTTTCACTGTTACTATCTACACAGGGAGAAATGCAGTGGTTTTTAAAATCTGCTCCGCTTACGTCAGTGTTAGGCTCAACATCATTCATCGAGAGTCAAGTGAGATATATTGACCGAAGCTCATTGGCTCATTTCCTGTTTAAACAGCTCATACTTTCAAGCTAAAGTTAGCTTCATTTAATTCATTTAGCCATATTTCACCTGGCGGTTAGGGAGCGTAAATATTTAGTGACCACTAAAGTCTACACAAGAAATTTGTGAGGTACAACCAGACTGAGGTTGAATTCAAATACCTGTGCAAACTGGTAGCAAATCAGCTAGGTTGGCATCCAACTAGCATGCTAGCAGTTAGCTCATCCAAGAAGCCCTACAGGTAGTCTCCAAGCAGCAGCGCCATCTTGAAAATGATCCTTTTTTTAATTTCATTATGTGTTTGGGGTCATGCTTTGACTTTCTGACAACATGAATGCTGTGAAGCAGGATGCAATCAGATCCACTGAAGCATCCAACATGAACCATCTGAGGGAAAAAATACGTATATGCCACCATGACATTCGTACCATATATGTTCGTGATTTGTATTTTAACTCGACAACACTGTAAGATATTTCTCCTCCACCTCTGTCTTCAATCCTTTTGGCCTGAGAGAAGAAGAAGTGAGGCCAAACAGCAGCTCTTCTCTGAAGGACGTCAGAGGACACAAGATGATGAAAACAAACCCAACGGCCGCTTCCTCCTCGGCCGTGGTGAACTCGTGCTGTGGTTTAAGAAAAAAAAAAAAAAGACACAAACCAGCTCCTGTCTCACTTCCTGTAGTAAAACGGTCGTCTGCTCAGCCGAGCAACAACAACCAAAACAGGAAGAGAGAGCAGAGTGAGCTGCAGCATGACAGGGCACATTAATAAAGTGCCAGTCACAACCATCAACATGTCACATGTGAATGTCTGAATGTCCTTTATTCTCCGTTTATTGAATATATGGTCCGAACCCTGTACCAAACATTTTGACCTGACTCAGATAGCAGGAAAAGTGGAGGTGTTACAAGCGATATGAACTCTGGCTCTGTTCAGATGTTCTGTTCAGCCATGACTGTGGTTGCTGGAATTCATTGGTATCAAACAGGAAGTGATTGGAGCATCACGAGCTGTAACCTAACCTCTAAATGCAGATGCTTCCAGCTGCCTCAGTAAAGACTGAGAGCAGAAAATGTTTTAGGGATCAAAATATCAGCTGTAATCTTCAGCTTTTTTCACAAAGAGCTTTCAGTTATATTCACCTGTTCAATAATCAGATGGAGAGAAACCACAGAGCAGGTGAGATGAGATGTAACTCACACTTCCTCCATCAGTTCTCCACCTTCCAAACCATTGGAGGTGTTTGATGTTATCATCACGATTGTCGCCTGTTTTACACTTGGGCCTCTCACATGTGGACTCGACGTTGGGTTTCTGTCAGCGTCAGCTCATCTGCTCTTTAACCAGTCAGCAGGCTGCATGGCTCGTTGGTTTGCTGTCTGACGTATTGATGGATTGATTAATTGGTCAATTGATTTTGGGCTGCGTGTCAGCATGTTTGGATGTTGCTGTGTTGTTGTGAAACATGAACAGGGAGCATCTCCTCATTGTCTGACAACATGAAGCTAATGAGGCGAAAGATTTACATGTGTGTCTTCACTCTGCTGAGGCAGCAGCCTAATGGGCTCTAACTGACCTTTCTAACCACACACACATGCACACACACACACACATAATGACTACATATGTACATCATGTTCAGTTTACTGTAAATGCAGGTCAGCTTTCTGCTCTGGCACAGCACAGATACAGTTCACAGTGATAACGGTGGCAGATCTTTAATTCCAGAAATTTCTAATTTCAAACCGCTGACTATTGAATTTACTGGCCAAGTCACAACTGTCACATGAGCTTTAGCTAATTGACACTGACTGCATGTGGGTTGAAACTTTTGTTTATGACTGATTTGTTTTAAAAGGAGAATTCCCCCAAAAGTGTCTTAAACTAAATTTACTCAAGTACTGTGCAGTACAGTCCAAAATCAAGGTACTTGTACTTACCTAAGCATCCCAATTTTATGTAACTTTATACTTGTACTCTACTACATCTCAGAGGCAAATACTAGTTTTACTCCGTTACAGCAGTAAAATGCAACACACTAATGTAGCAGTGATATTAATCCACAAACATCAGATATAATAGAAAAACATTGACAGGAAACATTTCACTGCACTATGAGTACTTTAACTGTTTTAAGTACATTTTGATGATATACTTACATACTTTTACTTCAGCTTACTTTAGGTTTGGATTGCAGGACTTTTACTTATAGTGGAGTATTTTCACTGTGTGGTAATAGTACTTTTACTTCTGAATACTCCTTCCACCACGTCTTTAATATGGGTTAAATGGCTCCATACACATACTAATGCTACCAGACTGAGGCTAAAGCTAACAGGTCCAAAGAGAAAAGTTCTCACCCTCGTCAATGATCCATTAGAAGACATGGAAGATTTATATTTAATCATTTTAATAAACTCCTGCTCGTGATGGGAAACCATGGACACAAACAGAGGTTAGATTTCTGCTTTGTTGTTTTATATTTCCCTTTTACAAATGCCTTCAGAACCAGGCTAAATAATGCTTTCTTGTAACGAGTTTGGCTGCAGTTGCTGCATTTTAATCTGAACAGAGCCACTAACAGTAACTATCTTAAGCTCCATTTGCCATCCACAGAGTGGATGATTCAGCCCTGAACACAACCCATGGCCTCTTGCCTTTCTTTTCAAAGCGTTGCACATAATCAGTGACGTGGTGAAGTCACGACGCTGCAGTCCTTCATTTCACTCATCAGCTGGTCGACTGGGTCAACATCAGTCACAGTACAAACACTTAAATACCTTCTTAACTGTTTAAAATTTCATTTTTCCATGTCTGAAAATCCACCACATGATCTGAAACGGCATCAAAGACGGCATTTGTGTTCAGACTGTTTAATCGCAGTTTCAGAGCCGTCTGTCACATTAAACTGAGTTGTTTTTTATTCTAGATGTAAGAATTTGTGCCGATGAGTAATCTCACAACATGAGAGAAGGAGAGAGGGAAAGAGAGAAACAGGGAGGGAGAGTCAGACATGATGGAGGTCTGGGCAGGAAGATAAAGGGGCAAGCCTTCACTCGCTTCCTCTGCCCAGCACTCCCCCTCCTCCCCTGCCTCCTCCCGACAGCTTTCATCCAACCCTCGCCAAAGACAATTTTTCAAAGCGCGAAAAAGTAGGCCACAAAGTTTGGAGAGAGACAGAGAGGGAGAAAGAGAGTGAGGGGAGAAAATTAAGTGACTCAAACAAACTGACGCTTCTCTTCAACCCGCATGAGGTGAAGCAAAAGGGGTTTTTTTTTCAAACCTTATCTCTCATCTTCACACTTAACCAGATTGGAGAAGCGTCTCGTCCAAACTGACTTTGCTGTCGATTGAATCAGCAAATCCTCGTCATGTCAAAAACTCCGTAAACACACACAGACAGATCATGAGACAACAGAGATGTCAAATACCCCCTCCCTACATTGGAGTAAGACACCCTGAAGGAGACATGTTGTTTGTGGTCGTTCTGAGTCTCTTTGTCGGCATTTTACATTGTCTGTGTGGTTTGTCTGCGTCTCTCTGTAGTTGTTTTGTCTCTCTCTGAAGTCATTTTGTGACTGTGGTATTGTTTTTTTCTTTCTGTAGTATTGTTGTGTCTCTGTTGTATTATTGTGAATCTTTGTGGGGGGGGTTGTCTCTCTGTGGTATTTTTGTATTTCTTTGTGGTATTGTTGTATCACTTTGTGGTATTGTTGTATTTCTTTGTGGTATTGTTGCATCTCTTTGTGGTATTGTTGTAACACTTTGTGGTATTGTTGCATCACTTTGTGGTATTGTTGTATCACTTTGTGGTATTGTTGCATCTCTTTGTGGTATTTTTGTATTTCTTTGTGGTATTGTTATATCTCTATGGTATGTCTGTGTCTCTTTGTTGTATTGTTGTACCTCTGTGATATTGTTATCTTGTCTTTGGTATTTTTGTGTCTCCTTGGGCTATTTGTGCATCACTGTGGTATTGTTGTGTATCTTTGTGGTACTGTTGTGTCTCTGTGGTATTTTAGTGTCTCTTTGTGATCATTTTCTCTTTGTGGTGTGCTGATCCCTGGTGTGTTTTCTGTCATAGAGCCTCAGAGCCAAAGAATTTCACACGAGTGAACTTGTACAACCAAAGTGACAATAAGCATCTTGAATCATGAATCTCACGCGGGAGCCCGGTCAGCCTGGTCAGTAATCCAACCATATGAATACCCATCACCTCTAAGATGGCGACCAGACCTCGGCGCTCACTCCTCACGGTCCTCCGCCATCAGAGATAACACCACGATTGTCTTCTCCAATAATGATCAACTCGTGTCGGGGCTGCTCGGTTCTGAAAGCGAGCGCCTGTCAGTGGCGTGACGCGAGGACCCAGGGATGTGAGGAGGGTAGGATGAAAGATGGCGGAGGAGATTAAAGAGGGTGTTGTTCAGAGGGAGGCGGGGCTGCTGGCAAAGTGAGGCTCTTATCTAACCAACCAGGAACACAGAGATTTGGCAGGAATGGATGTCTGCGATCGAGGGAACAGATAAAAAAGACGAGTGAGCCAGATCCCTGAGGACAGATGAGTGAATGAAAGGAGGGACGGACGGAATATGGAAAGGTGGGAGGGAAGGGAAGAGTAAATAAGAAACAGAAGAGGAAATGATGAAAGACAGAAAGGAAGGAAGGTGGAGAATTGAAAGGAGGAAGGAAGGAAAGCTGGTCAAGATGGACAAAAAGAAGGTAGAGGAAAGAGAGGAAGGAAAGGAGGGAAGAATGAAAATGGGTTGGGAGTGAAGAACAGTGGGGTGACAGGGAGGAAGAAAGAAAAATGTGGAGGAAAGGAACAAATAAGGAAAGGGAAAAGCATGGAAGGATGGTGTAAAAGAAGAATGAATGGGAAGGAAGAGAGGAAGCATGGAGTTAATGTTGGAAGACCAGGGGGAAGAAAATAGGGAATGAATTTTAGGAGAGGAGTAAGAACAGAATAAGTTAAAAAAGAAAAACAAGGAATTAAAGAAGGAGAGCGTAAGGAAGGCTGAAGGAAACTAGTGGAAAGGGAGGGGGGGTGGAAGGATGGACACTGGAGAAATTACTAGAGTGATGAAGGATGGCAGAGGAGAAGGTGGGAATGAAGGAAATAACATAGGTGAGGAATGAGGAAGAGAAAAGAAAGAGAGAGAGGAAGGGGGAGATGGAAGGAAATGAAGGAATGAAGATGAAGAGGAGGAGGAAGAGAATGAAGAAGAAAAGGAGAGGATTGGGGAATGGCAGTAAGGAAGGAGAAAGTCTGGAAGAGAGGAAAAGAGGAAAGGAAGTTAGGAAAAGTACTGGATGAAGAGGAGAGGAAAGAAAAAGAGTTTATTGGTTCCTTTATAAGGATTGGTGTTGAGCTGGAGGATCTGGATTCAAACCCCCGACCCCTTTGATTAAACACTGACCTCTGACCTCTGACCTCACCGTCATCACCTGAGCTAGGAGGAAATCACCTGATCTCCATGTCAGCAAGCTCCCAGAAGGACTGCTGTGTGCATGTGTGTGTGTGTGTGTGTGTATGTGTGTGTGTGTATACCTCTTTTGTCACCATGTTTATTTATGGATCAGCACTCAGGCAGCTGTTAAGGCGAATGCAGGGTGATTGTCACACCTCTGCTTTAGCTGAGGAGGATTGAGCTGAATATGTGCATATGCGTGTGTGTGTATGTGTGTGTGTGTGTGTGTGTGTGTGTGTCTGTGTGTGTGTACGTGCGCTCATTTTGTCATCATGTTTTCATATGACCCTGCACTCAGGCAGCTGTTAGTATGTCTGCAGGCTGATTGTCACACTTGAGGTTGAAGAGGAGGGTTGCTCTGAAAGTGTGTATATGTGTGTGTGGCCATGTATTGCTCATGTTGTGGGGACATAAATCCGTTTATACAGTCACACATTGGGGAACAAAATGCAGGTCCCCATAATGTAAGTCATTAAAGTTCAGGGTGACGACTGGGGTTATGATTATGGTTCGGGTAAGTCTCCAGGAAATGAATGTATGTGTGTAATGTCCCCAGAAGTGATGAAAACTTAATATGTGTGTGTTCGTTTGTCGGTGGGGAGGGGCATGTGTTTGTATTCATGAGTGTGTGGAGCGAGTGTTTATGTTTCCATGTGTGGGCTGACAGGTTTGATCATGTCTGTAATACGTGTGTGTGTGTGTGTCAGTCCAAAGGTAAAGGAAAGGTCGTCACCAGGTGCTGTGCAAGTTGTTGCATGTAAACACCAGGCTGTTGCTGGGGGTCTGAGTGGGAGCTGATGGCTATTTTGAGGATAACACCCACGACAGCACTTGCTCTGCACCCAGTTGCCCTGCGAAAGCATCCCAGCAACGTCTGCTCGCATCCAGGCTTTCGCCAGCTGATCATCCCCCCAAACAGCGAGGGATGGAGCAAGCGCACCTGGCCTTCCTGAGATTTATTTTCTGTCTTATAGTGTAAATTTTGTCTATTATTGAGTTATTTTGAGTAAAACAAGAGGAGGAATCTGCCACTACAAAAGGATCATCAACATAAGGAGTTCCAAGACAAACCTGAAGGGTCAAGAGATGATTAACAGGAGAGAAGAAAAACACTGAGGTTCAGAGTTCATACGTGACCTTGGAAACAACTAAACAAACAACAAAACAATCTCACCTCATTTGGCGTCTGTTGCAGAGCTTTTGATTGTAACACATTTTTTTACTGTGTTGGAGTTCTCCCCGCTGAGCGAGAGGATCGCTTCCCTGCGCCTTCGGGTCGGGGATAGGTCTCTCACTGTTGTTTCGGCTTACGGGCCGAACAGCAGTGTAGAGTACCCGGCCTTCTTGGAGTCCCTGGGAGGGGTACTGGAAAGTGCTCCAACCGGGGACTCCATTGTTCTGCTAGGGGACTTCAACACTCACGTGGGTAGCAACAGTGATACCTGGAGGGGTGTGATTGGGAGGAACGGCCTCCCCGATCTGAACCCGAGTGGTGTTCTGTTATTGGACTTCTGTGCTAGCCACAGTTTGTCCATAACGAACACCATGTTCAAGCATAAGGGTGTCCATCAGTGCACGTGGCACCAGGACACCCTAGGCCGGAGGTCAATGATCGACTTTGTAGTCGTATCATCTGACCTTCGGCGGTATGTCTTGGACACTCGGGTGAAGAGAGGGGCTGAGCTGTCAACTGATCACCACCTGGTGGTGAGTTGGATCCGCTGGCAGGGGAGTAAGCGGGACAGGCCTGGCAGACCCAAACGTACTGTGAGGGTCTGCTGGGAACGTCTGGCCGAACCCGCTGTCAGGGAGGCCTTCAACTCCCGCTTCCGGGAGAGCTTCGACCAGATTCCGAGGGAGGTTGGAGACATTGAGTCCGAATGGACCATGTTCTCCACCTCCATTGTTGACGCAGCTGCCTGTAGCTGCGGCCGTAAAGTCGCCGGTGCCTGTCGTGGCGGCAACCCTCGAACCCGGTGGTGGACACCGGAAGTAAGGGATGCTGTCAAGCTGAAGAAGGAGTCCTATCGGGCCTTGTTGGCCCATGGGACTCCTGAGGCAGCTGACGGGTACCGGCGGGCCAAGCGTGCGGCAGCCCGGGCGGTTGTAGAAGCAAAAACTCGGGTCTGGGAGGAGTTCGGGGAGGCCATGGAGGAGGACTACCGGTCGGCCTCGAAGAAATTCTGGCAAACCGTTCGGCGCCTCAGGAAGGGGAAGCAGCTTGCTGTCAACACTGTTTACAGTGAGGGCGGGGAGCTGTTGACCTCAACTGGGGATATTGTCGGGCGGTGGAAGGAATACTTCGAGGATCTCCTCAATCCCACTGTCATGTCTTCCGTAGAGGAAGCAGAGACTGGGGACCCGGGGGTCGGTGCATCCATCACCGGGACTGAAGTCACTGAGGCAGTTTGCAAGCTCCTCGGTGGCAGAGCACCGGGGGTGGATGAGATCAGCCCTGAGTACCTTAAGTCTCTGGATGTTGTAGGACTGTCTTGGTTGACACGCCTCTGCAACATCGCGTGGCAGTCGGGGACAGTGCCTCTGGACTGGCAGACTGGGGTGGTGGTCCCTCTTTTTAAAAAGGGGGACCGGAGGGTGTGTTCCAACTATCGGGGGATCACACTCCTCAGCCTCCCTGGGAAAGTCTATTCCAGGGTACTGGAGAGGAGAATCCGGCCGATAGTCGAACCTCGGATCCAGGAGGAACAATGCGGTTTTCGTCCCGGCCGTGGAACACTGGACCAGCTCTATACCCTCCACAGGGTGCTTGAGGGTTCATGGGAGTTTGCCCAACCAGTCCACATGTGTTTTGTGGACTTGGAGAAGGCTTTCGACCGTGTCCCTCGAGTCATTATGTGGGAGGTGCTCCGGGAGTATGGGGTTGGAGGCTCTCTGTTGAGGGCTGTACAGTCCCTGTACAACCGGAGCAGGAGCTTGGTCCGCATTGCCGGCAGTAAGTCGGACCTGTTCCCGGTGCACGTTGGACTCCGGCAGGGCTGCCCTTTGTCACCTGTTCTGTTCATTATTTTTATGGACAGAATTTCTAGGCGCAGCCAGGGGCCGGAGGGGGTTTGGTTCGGGAGCCGGCAGATTTCGTCTCTGCTTTTTGCGGATGATGTTGTCTTGTTGGCTCCATCGACCCAGGACCTTCAGCATGCACTGGGGCGGTTCGCAGCCGAGTGTGAAGCAGCTGGGATGAGAGTCAGCACCTCCAAGTCCGAGGCCATGGTTCTCGACCGGAAAAAGGTGGCTTGCTCCCTCCAGGTTGGGGGAGAGTTCCTGCCTCAAGTGGAGGAGTTTAAGTATCTCGGGATCCTGTTCACGAGTGAGGGAAGGATGGAGCGTGAGATTGACAGGCGGATCGGTGCAGCGGCAGCAGTAATGCGGTCGCTGTACCGGTCTGTCGTGGTGAAGAAGGAGCTGAGCCGAAAGGCGAAGCTCTCGATTTACCAGTCAATCTACGTTCCTGCCCTCACCTATGGTCATGAACTTTGGGCCATGACCGAAAGAACGAGGTCCCGGATACAAGTGGCTGAAATGAGTTTCCTCCGCAGGGTGGCAGGGCGCTCCCTTAGAGATAGGGTGAGGAGCTCTGTCACCCGGGAGGAGCTCAGAGTAGAGTCGCTGTTCCTCCACATCGAGAGGAGTCAGCTGAGGTGGCTCGGGCATCTATATAGGATGCCCCCTGGACGCCTCCCAAGGGAGGTGTTCCAGGCATGTCCCACCGGGAGGAGGCAGGGGAAGACCCAGGACACGCTGGCGCGACTATGTCGCGCAGCCGGAGAAGACGGAAGACAGACATTTTTTTACCACATAAAATTAATGTTATTCTGTGAAATCAGTAAAAGATTGTCTGAAGATTAATAAGATTGATCGTCTCTTCCAGCTTCTCATTTCAGAATTTGCTGCTTTTCTTTGTTGTATCGGATACTAAACTGAACATCTTTGGATTTTGGACTGTTTTCAATTTCAATACATCACCTTGAACTGTGGAAAACTACATAATCCATTTCTCATTATTTACTGATATTTCATGGAAATAACAGAAGTGATTAACTGAGAGATTAATCAATGATGAAAATCGTTGCTAGCTGGAGCACAAAACTGGATTTTGGCAAGAATTCCCAGGAAATACTGGAAACTCAACCATAACCCTCCATGTTCATGAATTCCTACAGCCAAAGTCATGGAAATGTGCAGCAGTTGTTGAGGTATTTTCTCCTTTTGTACATATTTCATTCTGTTCACAGCAAAAATGGCTTCTTTGACAACCAAAGCCCAAAATAATCTGTTCTCCAGTTGCTTCACGCGTCAGCTGTCTTCAGCTTTTAATCACATAAAGGTTTCACGTTTCAAACATTAATCCTCTTTGTTTCTGCTGTGAAAATAAATGAAAAAATAAAATTGATGTCTTCTCTCAGTGTTTCATGCTCTGTCATTTCCCCCCTTCTCTGTCTTCACACCTCCGCTGGCCTGGTTTAATTAAAATAATGGCAGCTCCATCCACGGACTCAGGGATAACATCAACTCTGACAGCACCAGTCAATTCTCATTTAAGAGATTACACGCCAGCCGCCAACGGCTCCGGACTCGGGACTAATCAGGCTGAAAACGTCCCTGTAATCAAACACGGATATCTTTAGAGATCAATGTTGGACCTGCTGCTGGTGTGAGGACACACAGTGACAGGATGGGCTGCAGGCTTCAGGTCGGCCTGGTGACCTGATGACCGGAGCAGGAAGTCTGTGAACGCTTCCTGGAACAATAACTGAAGAGGAAACAGTGTCGAGGTGCTTCATGCTGTCACCAGACTCATTGGTCTGGAAACCAGATGCCTGGATCATTAGTATAAAGCACATCTGATGTGTTGGCGTTTTTTCAGCTGTGCACAGTAGATTGACAGGATGGACACGTCCCAATCCAAACTACAACCCTGACATGCATCAGCATCAGGAGTTCATTACATCGCATAAAATTCTGTCGTCTCCTCCATGTTCTGAATCCAAATCTGGTGTCAAAATGTTCACTCACATTTCTCCTTAAAGGTTTACATGGTCTTAGCGTATTGTGTGTTTTGTCAGTGTGCAGAACAGCAGCAGCTAAACATTATAAATTAAGGCATGTCTTTATGTTAGCTCACTGTCACTATAACATAATGCTGCTGGTACGGCATGTTCATCCTTTGATACCGAGGGTTTGATGTGCCTGAAGCAGTCGTGATGAGGCTTATGATTTTGTTTTTAGGTGATGATGTGCAGTAAAGTTTTAGCTTTGAATAAATTAGTTCAACAGCAGTGGACCGATGTGCAATAATTTTAATTTGTAGCTGCATCTCTAAAAATGAGGGAAAACACCGGCACATTTCAGAGTTAATCCAAACTCCTTTCTACCAATCATCTGCAGGAGTATTCCTGGAGAGCATTCCTGAGCTAGTGTAACTCATTTCAGTTCACTGAAGACTAAGACCTCAGTTAGTTCCACACATTCACAGCTGCTCTCTCGCCTTTGACCGACATGAATGTCTAATTATCTTAGAGAAGATCAGAAGCAAGTCCTCAAACATGTTGCTCCACTTAATGAAGATGTTGTTTTTGCTACCTTCTAGTGGTTTGGATTTTGGTTTTGACCAAAAACTAGGAGCTACAAGAGGCTAAAAGGCTCTGCAGAGTTGCAGAGATGGGACATCAGATGCCAGACTTCAGGTCCAGCAGAGCTGCCAGAGTCTTTGCCCATTTCAGTGTAAAATAACACTCAACACTGTGAGGACGAACAGACAGGACGACAGCTCGATCTGCTGAGCTGGCTGCCACACAGCTCCTGATCAGGCACAGCACGATGTTTCCAGTAAACCCAGAAACACACACACACACACACACACACGCACACACACACACACACACACACACACACACACACACACACACACACAGTCAGACCTGCTATCAGCAGAGTGTGTGCATGCAGCCGTCCTCTGGCCCTGTTGAGCTGTCGGCCACAGCAGCTGAAGTGAGGAGTCTGGTTTATCTGAGGGGAGGCTGAACGCTGTGAGCAGCAGTTTTCATGGAATCAGATTTAAAAGCTGGATCAGACCTTAAAGAAGAAATCCTCCTCTGATCCTCCTCCACTGTTGCATATCATCAGATCTTCAACACCTTCCAGGAAATATTCTGTAACTGAATTCTGTAACTGCCACTTTCTGTCAACCTGCGTCATCTGTTTCCACTTCAGTCTGTGATTCTGTAGACTTTCCAGAATGCCTCCAAAAAAACTTCTTTAATTATCTCATGAGTGCAGACAGCAAGCCAGCTGAATCATTTATCATCACATCTCATGGTGTCTGTCTGGTCTCCGTCAAGCTGCTGTGGGTGATTATTATTGAACAGCAGCTCAACACTACAGCTCTTAATGAAGCCCTCGCTCTCTGACACCCATTCACACCAACAGACTCAAACACTGGACACACAACAGGTTCATTGTTGATTGAAACATGGCTGATGCACTGTGTTTCACCTGGATTCTTTCATGACACTGAAGCAGAAAATGAAGGAAAAGGTGATGTTTGAGATCGATTGCTACTCAGTTTTATGTGATATAAATTAAATGTACATTTATGTGTCGCTATAGTGGCAACATGAGTTAATTCATGCACAACCCAATCACAACCAAAGTTGTGTTTACACTTAGGGAAAACGATCATTTTTAAAAACTCCGGCCAAAGTGCAGATTTCTGAAAACGGCGGTTATGTGTTGGCGTGTAAACAGGGTTAAACGGCGTTTTAGGTTCCAAAATGTCACAACATGCGACTGAAAATACTTAACATCATGAAGCTAATTTAATGATTTGATTGAACAAGTGTGCGTGTGTGTGTGTGTGTGTGTGTGTGTGTGCGTCTTGGTCTGTATCACCCTTTGCTAACCTGAGCAGATGGTATGTTCCAGTCGGGTGAGGCTGAGAAGGGATTTTTTTTTTCCAGAATTTCAAGTTGTTTGGTTGAACTTTGAGGGTTTTGCAGACTCCTGCCTACACACTCGTTTCTGTATCATCCTCTGTAAAGCCCCATTCACTCAAGCTACACCCACACCACCACACAGGTGCTTTCACTTATTTGACCTGATAAGACCTCGTCTCAGGACTCTGTGACTCACCTGTTTGCTTCGTTGGATCTGTTGCTGGAAAATGTACACATTTATCATTAGCTTTGTCTGAGATGAGACGTCTTTCAGTCAGAAACATGTTGATGCTGATGCTGCACTGCAAGATTAAACAATTCTTTACCTTTACAGTTTATATTCAGTCAGACTGTTATTGTTCTCCACTGAGTTTATCCATCAATCTCAGTTAGTCACAGAGTTTCTGTGGAAACAGTTTTGCTGTTGAAGTGAATGATCCATTAGTGTTAAATAAATGTCCAGTGGGACCAGAAACAAGGTGATGTCGCTGTCTGCTGAGAAATGCTGCTGTTAAGTGCACTAAAACTTTTCATTTAGTTTTTTTAAGTTTAGTTTTTTGATTACCTGTGGACTTTTAACTAGTTGATATGTTATTTTAAATAAGTGCACTGCAGACAGATCAACCTCAGCAAACATTTGTGTTAAATGAATGTTCACTGAAGTTCAGCACTTCTGTCTTATTTGTAATTATTTTTAGTGTTATTGTTATCATTATTACTGAATTGCTGTATTTTATTAGATGCAAAAAAACAACAACATAATATCAGCAAAGCATATCGGCCATTGAAAAACCTATGCTGGTTGACCACCACTACATTTGGTATGAAATAACCGTTGTCTTGATGTTAACTGAGGTCAAAGTCAAAGTTTAAAGAGGCTGCCTGGAATGAAACACAAACCACTTAAACATATCAGCAGATTTTAAAAGTCTACTGTTATCAGTCTTTTTGGATTTTGCTCTCCACCTCTGAGGAGGATGAGAAGTTACATACCTTATGTCCAGGTTGCATCCTCTCCACCTATGGGGCACTCACCAGGGTGTCACAGCACTCTAATCAAGTATCTGTTATGGATCCCAGGCAGCAGGCAAAGCCCTGTCTAAAGAGTATTTGTCAAACCGGATAGTGGAGGCTATCACCTTAACTTCCATCACTGAACAGGTACCCCAAGAGAACCTGAGGACATACCCTACAAAGAGGGTGGCTACTTCCTGGGAACTATTACAAGGCCTCACAGTGGAGGAAGTGTGTGCTGCTGCTGCTTTTTGGGCCATTAGTAGCCTGGTGTTGGGTGTTTTGTTTTTTTTTTTTATTTCATGCCGCTGATATCTCAAACAGTTTTTTGGAAGGCTAGGAGTATACATATGGTATTAGTATGAACTTAAGTTTGAAATGAAGTCAGATGTTTGTACTGTGTTTGTACAATCAGGACTCACTGACACCCCCTAAGGAGCTGAATTCTGGGTGGATATGGCCATGGCTTTATTCAGTGGATGCTGCCTGGAGACAGCTGTAGGCATTAGCACAAACTCACATTCTCATTTGTAAAACCAGAGTTATAGCACAACCCAAACATTCGCTCATCTCTTTCAGTTGAGTGGAGCAGCGAAAGGCTGCCAACCTTCTTTGCTTAGTCAACGTGTTGGCATAGTTCTCGTGTTCTTGATTGGGTTTCCTGCCTCTGTGCTCCGTGGATCTTTTTTCAGGTCATCGTAGAGTCACATAGAGCAAAGCGAGGTGTCCTTGATCAACACTTGATCCTTTTTATCTCTCGTCATAAATCTTCGTAGTTCGCCGTCCAGTTCCCCGACATCATTTGTGCTAAACTGAGCGGCTTGTAATTTGAGGCGTAGATGGGAGCATGTTGTGTCGCTGCAGGGGTTACGGCAGTGCTGACCCCCCCGTCTAAATATAACTGACTCATGGCTGGCTTACATGAGCAGAGGCCAGGCGTCTCTGATAACCACGACACCCGATACCAGGGACACACACCAGGCCATGTGCTCCGAGTGACAGGAAAACACACGGACAGTTTCGCTGCTTCCATCCTTGTCGGTTCCAGCTGCACACATGGAGATTTGCACGGCAGCTTGTATATTAGTTGGAGACCAGGTTTAAAAAAAGAAAAGCCATGAACTGGTGTGATGAAAACAAGTCCAGACATGTCTGAATATCACTGAGACACAACACCACACCAAACCTCCATCTACACTGAGGGAATTTCAACCACATGCTTTATGCAGTGACTCATCTTGAAAGCTACTGTAGTCATAGACTCCAGTTTCTGATACGCTGTTTGCAAAGGTGACGATCTAACTGCAAATCAGAAGCATCACTGACTATAAACATGTTTGCTGATACTTTTTTGCTTTGGTCCTCTTGGAGCTGCCTCAGCACCTTTCCACAACGTCTAATTCTTTCAAACCAGAAACAGCTCCTCTATTTCCTGTGTGCATTGCATTGTGGGACAAAACTGTTAATCAACAGAAAACACAGAAAAATCAGGCACATTTGTCAAGGGTCAAAGGGAAAATATGAGAAATATTCCCATCATCCTGATATGATAATGACAGTGAAAAAAGTTCAGAAAAAAAGTAGCTGAAAATAGCAAAAGTGTTTGGTAGAAAGCTCAGGAAAGATATTTAAATGTGAACAAAAGGAAGACTGAGCATAACATCAAGGCATAAAAACATACAATCTGTCCTCTAAACTGTAGTTTGCCTCAGTGCAGAGAAGCAGGTACAAAGATTCCCTCTAGGACGTGATGAGCTCTGACTGCTCACTTTGTTTTATGAATGTCACACTCGAAACTAAAGAACTAAAAATAACCGCCGTCCTTGTATCTGCAGATGGTCTGCATGAACCGAGCAGCTGGAGTATCACAGGAGCCCAAAGGTCAAAGGTGTGAACTTCTGACGGTGACCACGTTCGACAGCCTCCTTTGCTGCTGTTCAGCAGTGAAACGGGAGCTCCAGCCTGTCATGTTTGTATTGTGCGTCTACATTTATTTATTCATTGATACGTGTTTACTTTTTTAGCAGCCAGGCTTTATGAAATGAGGACAACATTTGGCTGAGAGCGTTCGACGCAGGCCTGATTTTGAAAGGAGGGAAATAAATCAGCTTCTCCTCTGTGATATTAAAGTATGGCAGAGCGCAGAACAAGTAAACAGGCACTGTTTACTTGCGGAGGTTTAGAGAACACAACATTTAGCAAAGAAATCAAAAAAGGATAAAAGTTTATTTCACATGTTTGTCTTTCTAATATTCTAATGTTTAAATGTCTGAGCATCTTTATATGTGGACATTTGATGGAATGAAGGACTGTTGGTACTTCTTTTAAAGTGAGGACATTTTGGGAGCAGAAGACAAAAAATATTTTTTGCAGTTGGGGACATTTGAAGTAATGAAAAGTGGAGTATTTTTCAAAAAATAGGAACATTTAGGAAAATGGGAACCTTTTTTGTAATTATGAACATTTTGGAAAGTGGGGACATTTTTGGTGAATACTCAAAGTTTTGAGACAAGACACATGTGGATGATTTCAGACAAAGAGAAGACAAAGAGTGAGGATGTTTTTTTAAGACAGTTTTGAAAAGTGGGTTATCTCTGGCAAAAGAGGATATTTTTGAAAAGTGAGGACAATTTGGAAGGTGAAGACATTTATGGAAAGTTGGATCATTATTGTCAGGTGAGGACATTTTGAGTTAGTAAGTGCTCATTATTTTGGAAAGTGAGACAACACAAACATTTTGTCCAGTCCTCACTGTGTCATAATAAAGACTTGGTTTTAGGGTTAAGGTCAAAGGTAGGTTTAGGGGCTCAGAAATGTTTTAAATGTCACTGAGAGTTCTCACAAGTACAGAAGTACATGTGTGTGTGTGTAAAGGGTAAAAGGGCTCTTAGGTTTCACTGGGGAGGGGTTCAGATGTTTGTTTTAAATATAACTTCATGTATCCAGAAAAAGCAGTTCACGCACACACACACACAGGAGGAGGGGGTTTACACAGTCAGGTGTCGGGAACATATGGGCGGTTTTATCTATATACGTCTACTGTGTGTTTAAGTATAGCCACAGAGTCTACCCAGCAACCCCCTCTGTCCTGTCAGGGAGGAGGGTCAGTGAGTGTGGGGGTTGGTGTGTATAGTGAATCTATTTTTACTCCCTTTTCTCAGGACGGTGATGTAGTTCAACTCATTTGTCCCTCCCTCTGTGTCCCCCAAAAGTGTCAAACGGCTTCAGCCCATTCAGAAGGCTGCAGCTCGAGTCCCAAGATGGAAAAGTGAACGTGTTACATGAGTTCGTGGGGGTCCACACCCGCGTCCAGTGTTTTCATACATGAGTTATGAGAAGACTGATACTGTTCTCATGTGTTCAGTGTGGAGCCAAGACATGATTAGCCTAGCTTAGCCAGATAGCCTGGCCCTAGAAAAACAGTTGAACAATGCATCTACCAACAAAAACAGACTTATAAAAAAAGAAGTACTGCAACTCTTTCTGTCACTGTTATATGAAATTAAAATCTCGGAATTTAGTGATTGTTGTGTTTTAATGTAAGCTGAATATTTCTGTAGTCAGCTGGGAATCTTGTCCTTGCTTTAACCTCTCATCTTGCTGCAGTCTCACAGATGTCCTCCATGGCACTGTGACATCACTGCTGGGTGTGGCTACAGGTGCAACACCTGGTCGTGACCAGAGAACAATGAAACGGTGCCTTGAAACCTGGTGTTTAATTTCTCTTCAAAGTGACGGTGAAAACCATGAAAGCATTGTGAATCTTAAGTTCCAAACTGAACAATATCATTCTGTAAGAAAAATACATTTTTTCGTCTCACATCCCTGAAAAGTTTTTGAAGATTCAGTGTTTTCCTCTGACTGTGGCAGACTGTGGTGAGTTAAAAACTGAACTGAAATCAAAAGCATCTCGATGTGAGATGCTTGTGAGAAAGACATGCTATGTGAGAAAGTAAAATATGCACAAACACAACCCCAAAAAGACTTCAGAGCTCCCATGCATCCATATTTAGATCAATTTAAATCCCATTTTGAAGTGCCTCTGAACCCAGACTCCGAGTGCAGCGTTTGAGGCTTGGTTTCCCCTCGATGGAGGTTGGCTCCTGGTGAAAGTAGGTCGACCACAGTGGAAGTTTGGCTTTCCTCCTCATAGACGCTTCCTCACTTTGGGTTTTCTCTGCAGGAGGAAAAAGATGTCTCAGTCTGCATGCCCGGTCTCTTTGTGGATGCACAGGAGAAGAAAACACACACGAGCATCATCGGGTTTGTGGGGTGGACTGAAGAATGTTTGTGCGGTTTCAGTTTATTTCTATGAAAATCAACATGCAGAGAGATTGCTGCAGAGAGATAATTCATCTCAGTCAATGTTATCTGTCATTATTTTTGCAAACATTTTGTGGTAACACAGACACAGACTGAGTAAAAAAAAATCACCCCATCGCTGTATATAGTTCAGTTAACCCTGAGATTCGATCAGGCGTGTCTCCTTGACATCACATCTGTGACACAGTTTTGTTTTGACCTCCATGTGGCTGCAAACCCTGCCGGACATATATCAGTAGCAAAGAATTTTACCTGCCTGATTTTGCTGATTTGGTCATTTTTTTACATTTTTTTACATTTTTTCCACATTTGTGCTTCTATAATGCGGAAGCAGGCTTTGTAGTTAAAGGGTTTCCTTTTTTGTCTGTTTTAACTAGATTTCTTATTGATGTACTTATTGATCTAGTCTGCACAGGGTCTTTTAGTTTGAAAATTCACTGTATTCTCTCCACCGTTCCAGTGTCTAACTTCCTGTCTGGCTTGATCTGCTCTGTACAAGTTGACACGCTGTCCGTCAAAAATAGACTTGGCGCGTATTCTCCACAAAGCAGTGCCAGGAGCCGCTTCTGGGACACTTCTGAAACACAGACAGAATACGCCCAATGGAACTGCACACATTGTCCAGAATGGCAGCGATCAGCTTCATAGGACACGTTGCAGACAGAGCGCACCACTTGCATTAATTCTGTTTTTTGGCCACTTGGGGGGCAGAGAAACAAGTCGTAAACACAACACTGACATGTGATCCCCCTATGAATTTGATGTGGTGAGCTTTGTTCGCAAACAGGCGCTTATTTCCACATCCAACAGATACGAAGCAGCATGATCATCCCATTGAAATCAAGTTTGTGTCACACAATGAATGTCAGTCCAATATTCACTCTCTTTTTGCTCAGTTTTTGGTCTCTCCGCCAACTCCTGAGGGAAATATCTGGCTCTTCAGTTGCTAAATGCTCCACTATGTTCACCAGCTACACTCTTACTGTGCTCAGCAGGTAGTCTTGGTGGCTTGCTTGATGACAACAGCTGCTGCTGCTGCTGCTGCTGCTGCTGCTGCTGCTGCTGCTGCTGATGCTGCTGCTGCTGCTGCTGGAAAACACTGAGAATCAAACAGAGAGGAAATGTGTTGTAAAACAAAAACTAGGTGGTAAAAGAGGCTAAAATGCTCCATAGAACTGCAGAGATTCTCTGTAGTTTTTCATCATGCACAAAATATAATTCGATCTAGTATTAATGTAAAAATACAGATTAGTGAAGCTTTAAAATAAGGTATCCTTATAAAGCTTGTTTCTTGCCAGCTTGAGCTAAAAAACAGATTCAGTATTTTACTAAGAAAAAATCTAAATCAGTTACATTCAAATAAGAAATTGAATGCAAATTCTGCTTGACAACCTCATTTATCTTTACAAAATTTAATATATATCCTAAAATAAGATTTTATGAGCTCTTTTTTCAGTCACCTCATCCCTCCTCCTCATCCTCCCTTTCTTGGCAAAGCTCCCAGACTCAAACATCCCCTCTCGCAAATATGCACTCCCCCTCCTCCCCTCCTCACCCCCCTCAACCACCACCGCCACCATCTAAACATATCCTGCTCCTGGCCTGCTGGATAACTTTCCATGAGGCTGTGACTGACACCGAAGAGTTTTTTCCCCTTCCCACAAAACCCGATCCCATCCCTGGCCACGGCTGAGGAGGAGGAGGAGGAGGAGGAGGAGGGAAATGCTCCTCCATGAATCATGGCTGGGAACCAGATGTTTGCAGCTAACAGCGACAGAGGGAGCGAAGTCTCTGCTTCTGCCTGCTCCTGTGGGGATTTTAGCTACCATGCACAGGCTGTTATTAGAGTAGGGTTGTTGTTTTTTTTAGCTTGGGAAAAAGATGAGAGCATGTGAGGCTGTCGGGGTCGTGGTGGAAATCCTGCCCTGCCTGTGGGAGGACTCGATGAATGAGAGGACAGGATCAGGTGGATGCTGCGTGGTAAAGCTCAGTTCATCCTGATGGGAAACAGCACAAGATCCACTCACGTCTGATTCCACCCAATGAGGAATCAACGTGCAGTGAGAGAAAAAGATACGATTTGACAGGCAATGATTTTAAAATGCAATCGGGACACAAGTGTGTGGTCAAAGGAGACTGGAGAAGGAGAAAAATGAATGAAAATGTTTACGTTTTATTTCAATGATGTGGTTGGAAAGCATTCCGGGAGAAATTGATGAATTAGTGCATTTAAATTCATTTAAATTTGTGAGAGCAGCCATTGCATCGTGACCTTTATGCAAGATTGAAAATATTTTTCAATGTGATTTTCTTGCTACATCAGTTTATGCATACAATGGGTCTGTGATGACACCTGCGCCGATCATAATAATTAAAACAAGGTGGGTCACATGCCCCTGGAGACCTGGATTATAAGGTGACAGAGGACAGAAATAAGACAAATACAGTGTGCTTTACAATCTTAGGCTGTAGAGAGTAAGTCACCAGGTTTGGACCCAGAAGCATGACTTCAAGACAAGGTGGTGGATAAAAGCTCATGTTTATTCATCAAAACACAGGCAAAAATTAAAACCAGGCAGACTTATCTGAAACGGGGAAGAAAGGCTGGAAAGCTTGGGCATGAGCACATCAGACAATCTGGCAGGGAGTGAGTGGAAACTGACCGATGTACATACTGCAGGGCGAGAAAGTTGCTGGCAAAACACAGAGACATGAAGATGAAGGAGCTGGCTGTAGTTGTGAAATGGGCACCTGTAGCTGGACCATGAAAACTACAACAACATTAATGTGAAGCTTTTTAGTCGTTGCTGAGATGTTTTGCTCTGGACTCTGGAAGTGTTGGCAGGACAAAAGTAGGAAGGTTAAAAGTGGTAATTGGCCTTCAGCGGCAGAGCGCTGTGCAGTGAAACCAAAGCAGACGAAATAAGAAAAAGTGGGTTTTGCGGATCACTCCTCCAAGTGTGATAAAAGCAGCAGTTGTCCGTCTCCTCCCTTCTCGTCTCTTCGGGTTCGCCGGCGGCCACGGGGTTCATTTTCTCGGCTCTCAGCTCGGCTGTGTGGGCTGCAGCTCTTACACAACACGAGACAGGAAGAGCAACCAAAGTTTAGAAACACAACGCTCCGAGCTGGGAACTGAAGATATATACAGCCTCAGCCAGAGGCTATACAACACACAATCACACAGACACCCACACACGTGCACACATGCTCTGCGGTTAATAGTAGGAGCTGTCAGATTGGTATGCATGGATGGAGTGTGGGAGGAGAAATAAAGTCATATTTCACAGCCTGCAGCAGCAGCAGAAAACAGGGACGAGTCTTTGATCTGTGAAGATGGTGAAAATTCAGTGGAAGTTTTGTTGACAGGCGTTGGTTACATAACGGCAGGAGTACCAGACCACGCCTGTCCATCTCAAACTCACAGCCTCCCTTCTTCCCTTTGTGACATGCTGTCATTTACATTCAGGGCCGTTTTACTCTTGACAGACAAACTACAACTGCACAACCAAACAACAAAAGGTTGGTTTTTATGAAATATGGCATCATGACCAACTTATGGAAAGCAGTTAGAAGTGAATCAGTCAATATTTTTAGAGCCTTTATCTAATGAGCGAAGATATTATTTTAATGGAGACCTGAGTACATAAAAATATTCATTTCAATTTCAGTTCGCTTAACTGAAGTCAGATCACTTCAGTTCACTTCACCTTGGTCGCTGAAGTAATATGAAGTGAGCTGAACATAAAGTGAAATGACGTGAAGTGACACTTTAGATCACTTAAGTTGAGAATTCTATCAAAATGTTTTTAAGTTCACTTCAGTTCCTTTCAGTTGGACTTAAATTCACTTCATGTTCGTTCACTGCCTGTTGCTTTAGCTCGCTCCACTTCACTTCTCTTCAGAGTGTGTAGGACGCTTGTGGTCAAAGGCCACCAGCCCAGTGGCCAACCTGGCGACCCACCTCAGAAACAAAAGGTGATGGAGGTTGAAAAACCAAGCAGCCACTGCTGTTTGATGTCTGACTGACACGTTCCAGCTCCACCCACCCTCCACCCGGCCGCTAAAAAAAGAGACATGAAGTGAAACAAGCTGCAGGGTAAACACTCGCCTCATCTCGCTGTGTGTATCTTTACTGTGTCAGAGCCTTTGAAATGATCAGAGCCAGGCCGGTTGATTGGCTCTGACCTGCGGCGGGATTAGAAACACATGTCTCCACTTCCGCCTCGCCGGCAGATAAAACAACGCTGACGAGGCACAAGAGAAACATGGTGTGAGGGGTTGTTTATACGCAGCAGCAACAGTGTGTTCCAGTTTCATACAAACACCACATGTAACATTTCATTATATAAAGTGTATGTTTCACACATGGGGATGCATATACAATACAGGAGTGTTTATGTGTATGTCATACATACACGCACTCATGCAGGGCTTTGTATCAGTGTTGGTTACACAGTCAGAAATGCCAGCTCTCTCTCTCTCACACACACACACACACACACACACACACACACACACACACACACACACACACAGAAAAAAGTGATGGTGCAGGTGAAGCTTGCAGAGTTAAAGGTCATTGGCTGCTGTGTCCTCACCAGCTTTCTGTCCATCATGTCTGACTGTTTAACTTCTCTACACTTCACGTTAAAGTCATGATGAAACAGAGTTTTGATGGCGTCTTGAGTCCTGGAAGTGGAACAGCTGACTGACTGTATTCTGACTTTTTACAGATCTATTAGTATGTACACACAGTTAAAGATGCACTCATCAATACTTTCATATCAACAACTAATCAAATGACTATGTGTAAAGTTAAATGTGTTGTTCATGGTAATGAACCCGCAGAGAATTGTCTCATCTCTGCTGCTTGACCGAGCTTTTTAGCGTCTTTTAGCTCCAAGTTTTGGCCGTTGACCGTTAAAGTTGTTTTGGGGGAAACACTGCAATAACAATAGCTTGCATAAACAGTTTCTAGTCAGTCTGACTTTGTGGACTTTCTTGCTCTTTATATTACGTAACGGGACTTCATCTTTTGCTCCTGTCATAATTACTACGGCCAGTAGAGGTCATGGTCTATCAAAGAACGTAAATGTGGATCATAATAATCCGCTCGCAAGGACGACCTACATGGTCGTTTTTCTGGTGAGTATGGGATCTCTTTAGATGGAGTACAGTCGTACGTGTCTTTGATTTTTTTATCAAACAACCAGATACTTTAAAACATGCTTCTTTATCTTCTGTACTGAGGATTCAGCCACGAGAGTTTCATGTCCCTCCCTGTCTTTAAGAGCTCCAGCTGTCAAACTCTTAACATTGTCTATTAGAAAATGGACCAGGCTTTCGCTTCCTCAACCCTGGAGACCCAAATCAACTCTGGACTGTATATGTGCTTTCTGTAACTAAAGTCCATAATGTTACACATCTCCTTGTCAGAACATAGCCCAGAAGTCTCAACCTTACAAGTTAGCGTTTTAACTTTAACTGTTTAAGTTGCCTAACCCTAACATACGTTAATCACTGCAATGTTGTAATGCAGAATAATAAGCTGACATTTGTGTCTGGTAAAAGCTTTCTTCTACCAGCTAGCCACTCGTTTCTTCCACTGTGTATTTGGTCACTGGTGGTTTGCTTTAATCAGTTTTTCTGAAAGCCAGAAACATGATACAAGGTTTTTTCTGGCTAACATGAATGAGTATCTACTCACAGCTCCACATCTGAGCACCATGTCACTTCAGCAAAGAGTAAACATGGAGTAATTTAACATGAAACAGCCACAACTCCCATGAGGTCCTGACAGGACGATGTGTGTCAGTGTGTCATGGAGACAAATTCTTTCTCACTTCTTGTATGTTGTATAAAATGACATCCGCTGGGAACAAAACATCACGTCCTTCACCTCTCAGCCTTCATCCCGCTCTGTCAGGTGATTCTCATTGTAGACCTCTGAGACAAACAGGAAGTCAGAGTGACAGCGCTGTCAGATTTCTTCTCTTTGTTTTGGATCTGTTTACACTCTCACCATCCTCTCCCTCAGCCTCCTCCTCTTCATCACTCAAAATCCAGTTTGGGGATTTGAGAAAAAAAAAAAAAAAAAACATTATGAGGCAGCTTAGGCAATTTTATGTTTTTTTTGTTTTTTTCCATCCCTGATGAAAAAAGGAGGCTCTCTGTGCCCCAGTTCATGGTGATATCAGAGGAGGGAAGAAAGGGAATGAGAGTGTGTGTGAGAGGATGGAGGGAGGAGGAGGAGGAAGAGGAGGATTTTGAGATGATTTCATCCATCATGTGAATTGTGGCCAACAAAGGACACTGGCACTCCCTGACATTGGTGTCTAAAAATAGGCAGCAGTGGGGTGTGGTGGCAGAGGATGACATTAATCATGCAGAAGAAGAAGAAAAAAGAGGAGGAAGAAGAAGAAAAAGAAGAAAGGCCCTGGTCTGCCCCTTCCATCTTTCAGAGAGAGAAACATGGATAGGATGATGAAGACAAATATCTGATCTGTGTGTTGGTGATCTCCAACCAGGTGCGATGATGGGTGGGCTCAGCAGCCACGCTGGCCAATCAGACAGCTCCAGCTGTGACTTCAAATCCATAAACTGCCCCTCCAGTTAGATGGAGTGGTATATTTATACTGTTTATTAATTTCTGAAACTTTTCTCATAGTTTGTATATCGTGCACATTTACAGTGTTGAATTTAGGTGAAAATATTTACGGTAGATTTATTCTCCTGCCAGTTGAAAAGGTTCACACTCAAGCAGGTTATTAGGAGAAATGAGGCAGAAAAGCAAGAAATCAGAGAACGTGTTTACAGTACCTGAACAGTAAAACCTGCATTTACATGGAGCTGATCAGGAATCAGCTATCTTATTGTATTGTTATACAGAACCAGGATTGATACTGAACTTTGAAGAAATATTTGAGGGAAATATCAAGAATGTAGAAGTAACTTTAAACACACGTTCTTCCTTTGAAGCCAACAAGAATCTGTCATTTTTCTCTGCACCTCTAAACCACATGTTGTAGCAAGAGTTGATGCAGAGGTTTGTCCTGACGTGTGCTGTCGGAAACTGGGCGCAAAGATATGTTGACTAATGATGTGCCCTCGGTAAGACTTCACCAAAGCAATAAAAGCAAAGGTGAGGCTTTTAAAGGAGAGGACTTTTCTTCCACTAGGTTGCAGTGATTTAGTGTCCTCTAAGAGTCGCTCTGGGTTTGTGGACTTTATGTCAGCAAGGTGACATACTGTTGGAGCACGAAGCGGAAGAACAGCAGTTTGGAAACCTCATGACTCCAATGAAAATAACCCAGACTATAAATCCTGTTTTCCAGTCGTTTTTTCTCCCCTCTTTGGAACAGGAATAGGGAGGAAATAAAATGTGTGTCCTTGTTTCGGTGCAGCAGTGACCTGATTTTCTCTGCCTCCACACTGCCTGCCTTTATCCGCCTGCTATCAGCTGACTGCCAGTCAGATGGGGAATCTCCTCCTCAGCCCCAGCAGCAACATGCGCCTTCTCATCTGGATGTTAATCCGGTGCTTCCTCCTCTCTGGGGGGCAGAAATCCACAGTTTTTGGCTTGCAGGGATAAAACTGCCTTGTTTTTTCTGAATTCTGGTGCTCCACAGGGAAGCAGTCTGGGACATTTGTAAAGGCCTGCATTCATCCAGGCCTGCGTCACACACGCGGTCATGTATATCACATGGTGTAAACAGTTTGACATTTTGCTAAATGTGCTCTATGCAGCGTTAGCAGACCAACACAGAGCTAAATTGTCTGTAAAATGCAGCTCCCACCACATGTTTGCTGTTGTACAACTAACCAAAGCCTGACCCTGCACGCACATTCACTCTGGACTTTGTCTCATTAACAGCCGTGAACACACACAGACATACACACAATACACACTCCTTTCTCAGTAAAAAGACATTGCCTCATAGTGGATGTTGTAACTCAGAGATAAGATTTGTATTTATTTCTCAGAGTAACTGGTCACAGAAAACATGCTGCAGAAACAAGAACAAAAGGACAAGATTTTGAGGATTGGACAAATTTAAAATTGACCTGACGGTGCTCGAAGTCATTACAGTTAATCCTCAGACCGCCATGAATGACTATACTGATTTTTCATCGCAATCCTTGTCGTAAATGTTTTCATATAAAGTGGTCTAGACGGACAAACTGACTGGCTTTTAATCAGCTTTCAAAAGTAAAACATGACAGAAAAAAGTCTGAGAACTGGATTAGAGAAGAGGTTAACACACTTAAAAGCTTTATTTCATTTAGGTCGGTGTCCTAATTTAAATTGTGAGTTAGGATTTACAGTGTATACTGTCAGATTTCTCTTTCATTAATACTCCTCCAGTTTTCTCCACTGTAATCTTTTTTTTTTAATTTATATTTTTTTGTTGTCCTTAACTCAAATGATCATGTTTACTCAACAGTTGAGACTGGATTTAAAGCTGTGTAACAGAGGCCACAGGACAACACTGTGACATAAATGACATAAACACATTTTATCTTTCACTCGTGAAAGCGCAGAGAGACAAGAGTCATGCTGACGTCAGCACAGACATCAAATATAGCAGCGGCCTGCTGGGAGGCTGGGCAGAGGGGGAGGACAGGCTAAGGTTCAAAGGTTGGACTTTGATTTGGGAAACAACCCAAATATTGAGCAAACCTAGTTGAAAGTGCAGAGCAGCTGTTACACATTACCAGAAGACTGTTGGCAGGGAAGCAGCTCTTCCCTTCTTTAAGCGTCCCTGTGCTGCTGCGGGGGATATTTAATTACAAAGCAGATCTGAATAAGACGATCCGGGCCCCCCAACACGTCTGAGAGCCCAGCTCCGCCCTGTGCAGCACAAACCGCACTGTATTTAAAAGCTAACGCTCAAAGCTGAGGCTAAACAGAGGGGCCGGAAGGATGGGAACGCTCCTCTTTAAAGAGCAGATCTCTGAGATGTTTGCCAAAAAGCAGATGAAACAACAAGGCTTAGGGGAAGAGGAAGAGGAACCTCTGCCAAAACTTGACACTCTGCAGACCGGATGAATGGCAGGTTTTATCTTCGTAAAAGTTTTTGAATCACAATTAAAGTGTGTCTGAAAAAAAAAAAAAGCTCAAACATGAAGCAGTTGCCGGGATTGACTGCTCTGATGTGTTTGGAGCCCTCAAATTAAACGAGATCATATGTTGCTTGTGCATTCCCTCCAACTGGACCACGTTTTTTTTCTCTGTGCCTTTCACATCCCTTACAATTCAACACTGTTTTTGTTTTTTGGTTTGTTTGTTTGTTTTTTTGTTTGTTTGTTACTGGGCTGAGAGGTGTGCAGCCTGTTGCAGCTCCACATCTACCAGCTCACTGTAGTAGCTCCTTCTTCCTCCATTACTCCCTGCAACATTTCAAACTGATCAGAAAATAATTAACTTGTGATCTCAAGATGACAGCCTTGAAAAATTATTACGAGCACAGCAGTTCTGGTCTTCCAGAGAAAACAGAATGTGATCAGCAGGAGGACAATTCACTGATGCCTCTGATGTTTCTTCTGGAAGATAAACTTTTGTCTTGCAGTTGAAATAAAATATTTATTGTTGGCAAATTGGTTTGTCTGAAGGTTGAAGACAAGGCTTGTGTTTTTTATTGGACAGTTGACATTGAACAATAGTGGCTTCTTACATGTAGATCTTATGACCATTAAATAGACATCAATAATTGAAACCGAACAGAATGGATTCTACTATTATCACCTGTGTAGTGTAAGAGGTTGATATCATTTATCTCATACCAACTGCCCCCTGAAAGTTGGAGTACCTCAAGGCTCTGTCCAAGGTCCTCCTTCAGTTAGTATCCACATGCTTCCACTTGGCTGATTCCTCTGTGCCACAGAGCTTAATTCAAATACTCAAAAGAGCACCAAATTTATTAATCCTCTGCTGAAAATAGTCCCAATTTAACAACAAATGCAAAATTTCCTCCTGTTTGTTTGATAAAAACTAGAGTGAAGCTATATATTTGTGAGATGTTGTCTAAGATTTTCACGTTACAGGCAGGGTAGGACAGTCAGAAAGTCCTGAGGGAAGGACTAAGATATCGTTCAGGTTTTGGTCTTTTTGTGAAATTTAATAAGAAAAAACAGAGAATCATACCTGCCTTATCCTTCAAAAACATATATTTTCTAATGACTTTTGTTTCAAAAGATGAATATTTTCACTCTAACCCCTGCAGCTCCACCTGTGTTGCACTTTTGACATTTTACCAGGAAATTGTGTCCTTTCTGGGAAGAGCTTGTAGACAGAGTGAACGTGCTGTCAGACTCAGTTAATATGTAGACTTCAGACTTGAAGGTCTGACTCATTTTAGCTGGAAAAAAAACAAAAAAAAAACAGATCACCAAGTTTTTTTTGTTTGTTTTGAATGTATGTAACCAGTTCAGAAGCTACACACTTTTTGATTTGTCATTTAAGGTGTTTTGTTAACACATCGACTCTTAGCCTGACAGATCTCTGTGTACTTATACTTTGGACTCAGTTTCCCGCCGACAGATGCTGCAGCAGAGAGCTTCCTGTCTGTTTTATCTCTGCAGGTCTGATGTGATCAATATCAGATTTACTCAGCTCCGTCTGCTGCGTAATGAAACTGTCAGCCAGAAAAGTGCATGCTGCCTCTAAACCCTCAGCTCTACTGTAAAACTGCCTCTCCTTAGAGCAAACAGTCCAGCCTGCTGCTCTCAGGTTATAAAGAATCAGCCTGGATAAAAGGGATTACCTCCCACCGCCTCCCCCCTCCTCCCTCAATGTGGCCTTTACTTCCTGCCAGCTCACTGACGTGGCAAATCCAGCGTCCCCTCTGTTTACCTTCCAGCAGGAATATCCAGGCAACAGGGCCGCGGCTCCCAGCGCTGGCTGCTATATTTGGGCTTTCGCTCCGTAAACCTCTTTTCCAGATAAAGAGTCAACACAGCAGTGCGTTCCTTTCTTGGTGCTCGCTGCTGGGAGTTCGCTGATTAATGGCACAGGAGCCTGTGCCCGCCTCAACGACTAATTATAGAGAGTGCAGCTGCTGGGTTTGACCGCCGTCCCTCCACAACCCCATACACCACCACCTCCGCCACCCAACACACCACACACACCTTTCACATGTTTCCTGCTTCTTTTTCTGCTGCACTGCAGGCAATGACCATTTGGAGGGTTCATGTGAAACTATACAGACACCTCAGTGTTGTCACAATGAGCAGTGAGGCAAGCCCAGGTGGAAAGCATATCCCTCACTGACTGATCCCTTAAAAATCAATAGTGATCACCAGCTGTGGTTTGATTGAGCCAAATGTTCTCACTGGGTCTCAAATTGATCCAAAGGATGATCCCCCCAAATTAAATAGTAAATTAACAAATTACATTCAGTACTTTCCTTAATCCTCAATCCTCATCAGTACTTTTTGTACTTTACTATTTTTTAATTTTCCAATCTTGTAAAGGGCTTCCTGTAGAAAAATGTGCTTATATTCTTCAAACATGTTTGTATTGTGCTGTTATCCCCATTCATGTGTGCTTTTGACTCAGTGCTCCATTCAAAGTTTGTATGCAGATAACAGACCAACTAAGGTAGGTCCGCCATCATTGATAAATTGTAAACTACGAAAATCGTGACACGTGGATGAATGTGCCTCGAAAAGCTAAAGCTGTAGAATATGGTCCTTATTCTTAAATACAGTTGTGCTCAGCCAAATTACCACAACCTAACTGATACACCTGAAGTCTCATTTAAAGTAGTGTCCCTTCTAATAAATATAGGTTTTTAGGCAATTTTGGTGAAAAATCAGAAGAGGCATTTACATTAACAGAGTGTGGTGTGTGTGTGTGTGTGTGTGTGTGTGTGTGTGTGTGTGTGTGTGTGCATGTGTGTGTGTGTGTGTGTGTGTTGGGGGGGGGGGGGTCTTTAAAGCCCTGGGGCAGATTTGTGAAAGTGCTGATGTGGCGGGGGCCCGGTTGACCATTGTGTGACTGCAGCATGTTCTGCCTGAGTTGGGGTCGTTTTTCATGCAGGGCTGGCTGACCTTTTGAACAGCCTTTGGATTTGGACACACTCCAGATGAAGAGAGGCTCTGGCCTGTACGAGCTGCTCGTTTGGACACAATGACCCGGGAGCACATGGTAAACATAAGCTCACCCCACCCTAAACCCTGGAGCCAGCACAGCAGAGCAGCATGGGGGGGCGTTGAGAACACTTGTTGCTAACAATTAGCTGCATAGCGGTCACATGAGGCCAGAGCTGTGCAGCCAGCAGTGAAGTGATGCTGAGGTTTCTGCTCAGAGACACTTTATCAGTGAGGCTCTGAGAATCTTAAAAGTAGCTGTAGCATTTTCATTTTTGGTTGATGAAATGTTTTGTTCCAGTCTACAGGTTTTATACAGCAGTCTACTGCCCAGAATCTAGTACAGGTAGCTAGCTGACTAGCTAAGCTAGCTTTTATATATGCCAACATTTAGGGAAGCGTTTCAGCCCAGAATGTAAAATAATGAATCTACAGTTATATTAGCGTTCATGGAAGCACAGCAGTTCTTTGAATTAGTGAGGCCTACAAACATCAGATATGACTGTACAGCTAGCTGTAGCAAGGTAACACTAAGCCAATGCTAAACGGATTTAGCTAAATGATGCTTCCTCATTGTGTCACTCATGATTTGTTAATAGTATGTTTACATGCACACTAGTAATGTTGATCTGGATACTAGTGTGCATCCTTATAATGACTTACCCTGGTTTGTGAAAACTGGATATGATTTTGCACACACAAGTTCATTACTAAGGACACTCCCAACAACCCAGCGATCGCCTGTCTGCAGTATCCAGGTTGCGATCAAATTCACAATATTAGATTTTCATAATTTCAATTTAGATGTTTGCTGAGCATCCATTCTGAGTGCAGCTTTAGTGTGGCATTCCTTGGTAAAAATCAGAGTAAAGCTGCAGCCACTTTCATAAAAACGGGTATTTGCAGTGTTTTCTTCATGTTGCTGGCAGCGTTCACAGAGGTGAGAACAGCTGAGGTTTGTTGTTCTCCAGCCAGTCAGTTCAAGACGTGTTTCCTCCAGCCTCATCCTCCACTTCAGTCAGGAAAGGGGGGGGGGGGCGAGCTCTGGGTGAGGGACAGCTGAACAAACAGAGGGAACAGAGAGAGGGAGGAACAGGAGGGGGAGAAGCCCTGACTTTTTCTCTGAGTGTGCCACGTAATTTGAGCAAACCCATTTATCTCGGGCCACTGGCTCTTCGGGCCCTCTGGGTGTTGAGTTTCGGTGACAGATGAAAAGAAATGAGCTGTCTCAACTGGAATCTGAGGCCGACCTCACGCCAAAGATGAGCCCGCCTGAGCGAGCGAGAGAGAGGGCGGAGGTCTGGATCTGGTTTAGATTGGCCATCGGATTGGCTGGCAGACATCAAAAGGAGCAGCAGACCAAAGTTTTAACCCATTAGCGTTTATGTTATTTGTTTAAAGGAATGTGAAAGTTGAAACTGAGCAGAAGTCACTCTTACATTATTCTTTTCAATACAGAGCAATAATGATAAAATGACAGTACCTACCGAAACCCTTCAAGGGCACTTGGTGGTCCCCAGACCCCGGACTTCAAGAAACAGACTTCACTAACCCTCAAGCTGCAGGTTTGATATGATAATGTTTTCTAACCGATCAACTTATTTGCCCTTTCCAGAAATTTCAACTGTATCTCAAGGTCTTCATCAGACTCCACTCACAGATGACGCTTCAGAATAAGTTACTGGGTGGATGTTAGTACGGTTTTCATCGTCACAAATGATCTCTCACCTCTCATCATCTCTCTGAAAGTTGGCATCAAAATGTCTGTCAAGATTTGGAATCTCATTCACGTTTTTGGATCAAGTAGTAAACTGGATTTCATTCAGATGTTCTTCTTCAGCTGCTTCTGTTTAGACTCATACTGATAAAAGAACTCATATCTAATGATCCCACATCAGCCAAAACACTTACTCTTCTTTGCTCTTGCACTGTAAAAAGAAAAAAAAGTATCATACTGTTTGCATTTTCTTCATTCAGTTGTTTCCCTGTGAATCCGTACTGATACTCAAAAGTATTAATTAATTTCTTAAGTTGGCAAACTTTTAATTGCAAGAACTTTTTCCCACCGCGGTACTTTTGAATCTTTAATTCAGAGTGAAGCATCCCAACACTTTGTCAATCATTGCTGTTGTTATCTATTATCTGTTATCTGAATTATGACCAAGAACTTTAGACATTTCTCATGTCACAATGGAAAGGGAACTTTTATCAATGGAAAACAAACATTACATAATCAAAATCACTGCTGACCTGTTGGTCTGCTGACTGATTTAAACTCACTAGAAGACCAAGAGACCAAAACATTGGAAAACCTCTGAGTTGCAATTTTAGACGTTTAAAGGCTGTTTTTATGACGTATGCAAAACTGATGCATTAAACAGTTTGGCTGCAACTAAAAATAATTTTTCAAAATGGTTGTTTAACCCAGGTCAGTTTACAAGGATACAAAACTGAGAAAAGCAGCAAGTCCATAGAGTTGGGAGGCTGAACTGAGCAACGTTTGAAATGTTTGCTTGAAATCTGACTGAAAACAAGAGGTTAAAACTCCAAAGCTAAGCCCTTCAGAAAAACAGCCACTTTGATGTCTTCACTGTCTCTAAAAAGAATAGAAAGCATGTCAATGTGAATGTGCAAGCTTGAGTTTGAGAGTGAATTTTTTCCTTAAATAACATCAGCTTGAGGTTTAAATCTGCCAATAAACAGAGCGTCTGTGGAGGAAAAGCAGCCGTCGAGCCAGGAAGGGGTTAACGGTTTCTCCTTGCTGCTGCTCTGAATGGCGGCTGAAAGCGACAGGGGCCCCGGCATAAACACACAGGCCCCCATTCATCCACTCGCCGTGTGATCAACCTTGAACAGTGGAAGGCGTGTTATTGCAGCAGGGGGGGGGGAGGAGACAGAAGTAGAAGAGGGAGGAGGGAGGAGGGGGGAGGACAGTGACTCAGGAATTCCACCGAGGAGCACGTGACCCCTGAGCAAGGCATTTATATCCTCCCTCTCCCCCTCTACTCTCAGGCAGGGGCCCCTCCGTAGTTCAGTGTTATTTTTCCTCCCGAAGGCAAAACCAGCCGAATGTGACGGAGAGAGAAAATCCACAAGTGACCAAATCACATAATTTTATGTAGAATATTAACAGAAACATAACTGCACAAACAAGGCAAAAATAAGCCTGATATATGTTGTTTCGGTGGTGCGAGGCAGAAAAATGACAAAACAAACAAGATTGAAGCCTCATTCAAATCCTCTCTGACAGGAGCCATTTTGTCTGATGAAGCCGCTTTGTGGAGTTTGAATCCACTCCCCGGGGACCAAAACAGAGCCCAGAGGCGTCTCCATCATCCTGACAGCGTGACACAGCAAGTTATGTCGAGAAATCGGTGACGAGCCGCTCGCTCGGCTCCCATTGTAACAGTCCCGGAGGGTTGGCACTCATGACCTCACGTGTCCTGTATGTTTTCAGTGGAATCAGGGCGTGGGTTCAGTCAACAACAGCCCTGATCTGCTGCCAGGGCTTGTTCTTAAAAATAGAAGAGGCCGATGAGCTGTCAGGTTCATTCTGTGCCATGAGAAAGTGTTAGTCAGCAACAAGAGGAAAACGTCTACATCCAGATTTGTCAATGCTGAAGAACGGCAGACACATATTGTCACAAAGGGCACATGAAGCGCTGGAGTCATTCTGACACATCAACAAACGCCTCACCGAGCGACACTTTGCAGCCACGCGCATCGCATTTCCACAGCAGACTATTTTTAGGCCCTCGTTATCTCCCAAAGCTCGCAGGACACGACGCTGAGCGGCCTCGGCCTGCCTACGTGTGATTTACTGTACAAAACGTTTATGCAACACACTTCTACCCCGGCCTTCACCCCCCTCCTCCTCCTCCTCCACTTCATCCCTCTAGCTCTCCTGCCTCTGCCTCTCTCCTTGACTTTTTTCCACCCACTCTTCCCTGGAAGCTGGTTTGTTCCTGTTGGAAGGTATTGCATCATGACTGAATCACAATTCGGCCATGACTCTCCAACCAACTCCTGGCTCACTGATTATGGAAAATAAGCAAACCACAGAGACACTGGAGGTATTATTACAAGGTCTGAAACTGTATTTGGCAAGTTTTTTTCTTAAACAAGTGCATACATGTACAGCTAGAAGCATTTTTTTCTTTGTTTTTTTTATTATTTTTTTTGCCAAGTGCTCAGATTAGTCACATTCTATGTTTGACAGGACTGTCTCCAGACCTAAAGTACACTGATAGACTGAAAAGAAACAAGTGTGATGGGGAGAGTCTGTTATGAGGAGTACATACCTTTTCATCTTCAAAATCATACAAACACAATGTATTGAAAAAGAAAAATCAAAAAAATTATACAGCCATGTTTACGAAGTATACACTTCCCTTGTGTCCAATATGTACATGTTCGTTAGTTTCTCTGGAGCTTGCTGGATGATGTATATTTGGGTGGGTGTGTGTTTTTTCTTTAAGTCCTGGTGTTGTTGCCGTAGTCAGATTACAAAAGGAAAGAAGTTCAAGAAAAGCAGCTGGTGAACATCTTAAGGGTCCCTCTCCTTTTTTACCTTTATGTCCCCAGCCAAGATGGTGGCTATTTCCCCCTGCATGAAAGCCCAGGGCACATTGGAGCCAACCAGCGGGCACCGCTCACCGCTGGGGCAGTAAACCTCACCAGTGGCGCCCTGCTGCTTGATGCTCTCCCGGGAGCAGGGGAAACAGAACTTGTGCGAGGGCACCGACGGGCACTGGACGAAGTGAGTGTCCTCCAGCCGCTCGTGGCACAGAGTGCAACACAGCGGCACACTGCCAGGCGGGACAGAAGAGTCTGGAATGCTCTGTGGTGGCGGTGCATGGGGGTCCATGCTGCCGGGCGCGTGCAGAGCAGAGGGGTTGGCACTCACAGGCCCATCCCTCTGGGCCAGTCTCCTCTGAGAGGCTGAGGACGGCGACAGGGGGCTGCCGCTGTTCCGCCGTGCACCCGCTGTGGTGGAGTGTACCTGATTGGCGTCCTTAGGTGAGCCTGTGCTGCCAGCGTTGTCAGTGGCAAGGATGAGTGCCGCCATGGGAGACTGGCCATTCTGCGCTGTAGCAGCCTCAGGAGGCGTGGTGCGGGAGTGGGGGGAGATAGTGGAGGGGGGAGCTGCCGAGAAGCCGGGCAAGGCGGCTGGGGGCATCTTCAGGACCTCAGAGGGTGAGGGGAGCCACGGCTGGCCCTCACCACCATTCATCTTGGGGGCGCTGCCCTCACCATCTGGCTCTGGGGAAGCCTTCCTCTTCATGCTCCGCGGGTGCTTCCCCCTGTCTGTGACAGAGGAACAGGAAGGAGGAGGGTTAATGTAATCACACCACACTGCACTACACACAAACACTACAGCGTGCAGTCCTGTGAATACTGAAACACAGGAAATTTCTCAACAGTGAATAAAAGCTTTGTTTATGTCGCTGCTGTTTTGTGCCAAACCTCCGCGTGCAGAGGTGAACGGGTCCGTGTCAGCCGCGTGGCGTCACCGAACAGCTCGGTTTAAACGCACGTCAGCACCGAGCGTAAAAATCGCTGACACATAATTTCAGTGCAGCTAAGTTCCTGCTTTCACAAAGCGTGCCAGTTTCAAACTGTCCAATGATGGGAAAACCTGAAATAGTCCTACCTGTTTTTGAGGAAGTGGCACTCGCTTCATATCCCATCACCCGCTGCATGGCGGCGTGGTCCTTTTTAAACCTGCTGTCGAACGTGTGCAGCGCCATCAGGTCCCTGACTGTTTTGCCTTTGCCTATCCACTCCTTGTGGCTGTCCGACATGTCCGACAGGCTGTCTGGCCTGTGCTTGTCTTTCAGATCCTCCGGACGCTTGCCGTGCTCCCCGGGGCCAGGCGCGGCAAGAACCCCAGGCAGACCCATTTGAGATGGGCGGCCGTTGAGCGGATGTATGGTCGGTATGCCGCCGTTCACCAAAGGCACCAGGTTGGGAGGAACCGTGCTAGTCCTGCGGGGGTTGGGGCTTTGACGGTTCAGCTCCGGAGGCTCGTCAGGTTTTGGAAATCCGTTCGGCATGGGGAGGCCATTTGCCTGCCTCCCCTGGTACTCCGGTCCCAGGCGGGGTGGCCGGTCGGACAGCGGGTAGCGGTCCAGCGGCTGTGGCGGACGGGAGCTCGGGTCTCCAGCCGAGTGGTTGATCTCTTTCCCGGCGTGCTGGGGCTTCCCCGGGCCCGGAGAGCGGCCATCCTGGAAGCCGTGTGCTCTCTTCAGCTGCCGAGCAGTCTCGATAACAAATTCAATCCGGTCGGCTCCCTCGTAGTTGACACATCCACGGCAAACGGGCTCGGTAAAATCCCAGATCATCGCCCACGGCATGCGGGGCAAGTCGCACAAATAGCAGGACTGCCTTCTGGAGGCAGCGACCGCCGCGGAAGACATGTTGTAACCCCAAAGTGAATGCAAAACTCTCCAAAATGTCCGTCGGCTCGTTTACGTTGCTGTAAGGAAGAAATAACCAACAATTCGAATAAAATGTGGTAGTATTTTCCCTCAGAAAGCAGCAGAGTCACACCGACTTGAGTTCATCGTAGTTGTGTCCTTCGCCTCGGCGCGCCTCCGTCTAAGCTCGCGCGTACAATTCAGCTCGAGCTCTCAATGTAGGTCCGTGACGTCAGCGCCGACACTCGGCTCGTGCTCCAGGGTTCTATTTACTGGATTCTTCGACGACCCCTCGGGCGCATGCTCACCGTGTCTCTATCTTTATCCGGAGCGCTTACACCCAAAGATTGTCAGTGTTAGAGAAGAGGCATCACTCTGTCTCGGTTTCGGTGTGACCACAACACCGCACAAACTGCTGTTACTGTCAAAAACTGTCAAAAGCAGTTACCAAATGCTGATAAATAAGAAACAGTGAATTTTAACTTGAAAGTCCAATTGATGACAAAATGCTAAAATAAATAAATTAATAAACAAACAAACAACCCAATTGGTGATTTGTTAACACATAAAGCAATAAAAACAAACAGTATGCCTCACTTTTAATTTGCTGAACTGGTTGTGTTGGTGTTAACACTGGATTTTATTTAGGTAAATTAACACTGACAGTAGCCTTGCATTGCTTTGTTGAGGGGGGCTCGATCCAACCCAACATTCAAACTAAAAAGCAAAAACAAACATTTCATTATACTTTTGAGCACGAAACTTGACATGAAGTTGTATGGTGGATAAATTGCTGTTAGTGATGAAATTTGCTCGGAATAATTTAACATGCTTTATTGAAAGGTATCTGCTCTGTGGTTCAAATGGGATCCCTGGAATTTGTGGCAGAGTGAGACCTCTGCCGTCACTTGCCTCCTCTCTGCCCGCAGGGACCCGAAGAGCTTTTATAAATACCAGAATCCTGAACGGCGAGTTCAGCTGAGCCGACAGGATGCACACAGACTCATGAAGAGTTCAACAAGTGTTGCACACATAGGCTTTATTTTGGAAAGCTAACTTTTTATTTGTTTATCTTCTGTTTTTCATATATATATTTTTTGCATCTTTACATCAAGAGTACATGACAAAATAAAAATAATACATTTGAGGCATTGACTGAAAGCTTATTTTGGGGTGTAAAACAAAAGAACCCTGCAGAATGAAAGCAACAAGTGTGCTGAAGATGTTTGGCCTGCAGGCTCAGTCCGTCCGCTGAATGGCTGCTGCATTCCAGTCCCAGTGCCAGGGACCCGTGACGTCATAAGGTGAACAGCCAATCACAGAATTCAACAGTTGTTACCAAGCAAACTGTAAATCTCCTGCCCTCCATTCAGAGCTGAACTAACTGTACACTGAGGACAGACTGAGGCCTGAACACTAAACATAAAACCAGTTCTCTCTGTTTCCACCCAAACATCCTGCTAACAGGACACACTGCCATGATTTAAATTCATGTCAGATGAGTTTTAACTCAACTGAGAAAACACACACACTGCTGTGAGGAGCCCCAACAGAGCAAAAAGATGCTGCTTTTCAGATCCTTTGAAGTGAACAAGATGGTCATTTGTGAGAACAAGACAGAAAATTATTATGACATCTTTCTTTTTACTGTTATTACTATTATTATTATTATTATTATTATAATTATTATTATTATTATTATCTTAAAAGAAGTGAAAAAAATCTGCTGGTGCAGTTGTTATTTAAACCTGTTTAGAAAGTCTAGAAACAAGTTGATTTCAGTTTGAAACAGGTTGAAATCATCTTTAACTTATTTTCAGAAAGTTAGATTTTTAGGACTCAGTCATGAATCAAAAGTCAACATATTATCTGTACAACATCGTGCCACAGTATATTAACCTATTAGACATAGTGACACTAGTTTGTCCATTTGATCAGTCTATTATCCATTAAAACAAACAGTAGATTCCAGGTGAGGACAGTAATAATGCAATAAAGCCTTTGAGCATCTTGAGATAGAGGTAAAAAACTAAATTGTTCTATTTTTAAAGAAAGTCATATACAGGCCTGGCAAATCATGGATTGAAGACAGCCCCAGAAATAAAGCAGTGTGCTATAATGGTGTGAGGATCTGAGGATACAGAGAAGAGGGATTCAGGGTAAGAAGTAGCCGACTCATCTGTGTGATAGTGTTGGTGTCTGGCCAGCAGTGAGTCAGCAGCATCATCTCTTACTCACAGCCTCTCGGCTCGACATGGCCGAGGCTTGTCTCCACTCGTCTCTCTTCACAGCTTCATGACATGGCCTGCCTCGCTCGCCCAGTCAGCTGATGCAAGGAGAGGAAGCGAGGGGGAAGAGGCAGGCGTGGTGAACAATGCGTCCTGTTTTCTCCAGCGTGGCCTCGGTCGCTGTAGGCAAATGTGTAAGAACGGCGAGCTGTTTGCATCCTGGATGGAGTTCACGCATGAGTTGCCTTGAAGCAAATCTACAGTGGGAGAGGAATGAAATAGGTGCAATACAGCAGAGTTACATAAAGACTGTCTTTCAATTCAAATATCTTCTCCTCAAACACAGACACTATATTTGAGTGTATTTTTGCATAATAGTTAGTATATATAGTCTGTTTGTTACAAGACTCCTGTCCAAAGCTATTAATCACTACATCCAATTATTGATTTTACAGGATTTTTTTCCAAACTAAAGACACTTAAGACCATCTGCCAAATAATAATTAAGCATAGTTTAAGTCATTAACACATCTTCAGCGTCAGACCCCATAAAATCAGGCCTGGAATAAGATACTACAAAAAATACTACAGAAGGAAGACCTTCAACTCTCTATTCCCATCATTGTTCATGCTCAGATAACCAGCCACTGACAGAAGTAAGTGTAAAATGGTAAATGAGTGGAGGTGAAGAGTTGTAACACAGGTATTTTATTTTATTTTATTTTATTTTATTTTATTTTATTTTATTTTATTTCATTTAAAGCTGCAGGATGCAACATTATTTAATTATAATGTCTGTTTAAGTAATTAATTTTTGGCAATTGTGTGTCACTAACAGTAATTAATTCATGTATTGAAGGCTTGGGTTGGATGGGTTGCTAAGAAATGTGATTCAGATATTCACGTTAGGATGAATTCTAATAACTTTGGTGATCCTCTGACTTTTCATGTAGCACCATCATCAGATCAACATTTTAATGTGTCCATTAAAAGGCATGTTAGCATGTTAGCATCCTGGTAGTATTTAGTGAAAGAGCTGCTAACATAGCTGTTGGAATGTATCATATGCAAATTGCCTACTACTATATACAAAGAAAGAAAAACAACACAGCTAATGTTAGTTAGCCACTGTGTTAGCATAGACAAGTCAGAAAGACATATGTATAAAAGAATGCAAAGAAGGTGCCATTCAAACTGTAAAATTCGCAAACAGTATCTGGGTGTGATGGAACCTGAGTGTCTTAATCAGGATTTCATCATGGCTGCTGGTCGTCTCCACCTTCTCTGAAGCCTTTCTCCTAATGACCCATCACAACCTCCAGACTTAACCATCTCCACCACCTATAAATCCCCTCAGTCAGCTGACGGATCATCCTGCTTCTGCCTCCCACAGTGCCGAGGGGAGGGGGAAATCCTTCATGTGATTTCACTTCCCAAATGGAAACACAAACATGAACTGACAGCAGGAACGACATTTCCCACATCATTCACTCAGCACTTAAACACATAGGGTATGTTAGTTTAGCATTTTGAGCTCAGGGTCTCTATGTTACATCAGAATCACTGATCAACAGGTTGAGAAAACGTAGAGAGATTTTAAACAGAGACACAGCAGACAGAAATGCACAGTATAGTATACAATTATTCCCACAGTACTTCAAAACTTTTCCTGTGAATATCTCATTGACTGAAATGTTAGGTGTTTTCTCAACAGATACTGTAATATAATTATAAATGACACACCTGAAGCACAGGCAGTATTTCAAACTTTTCTCTAAGGTGGGAAATATCACAGAAATTCTGATTGAGCAGAGAGAGTAGACATATTTGCCTTTAAACATGGACAAACTACAAACAAACTACCCCTCTTTCTCACATCCTGATTGTACACACAAAAAAACACTCCTGTGACTCTAAATCTTGTATCAGACTGTAAACCAGTCGTAGGGAGTGGGACGCCACGAGCTAATGAAGCTCTGTCAGCCAAGTGTGTTTTGCCTGATCAGCGGGGTCTTTAAATAGCTTCCCTGTGGGCCACTCAGATGGGAGATTTGCAGACTTGGCCTCATGTCTACAGGGGTCGACCCAGTCAGTTTATTCAGCTTAGCAGTTTCACATGGGGCTGGAAGTCTGCATGATGGGAAATCATCTCGGGGAAAGACAGAGCTGACGGGGTGATGCTGGGGTCAAACTGGAGCTCCAGGAATGATTAACCGTTTACAGTTCATTCCACAGAACTCACTGTGACTAAGAATATCCTTCATTTCATTCATCAGCAACATTGCTAGGAGGGCTTGTGGTGACACATCATCTGGTTCTCATGCTGGTGGTCCTGCTCTGTAAGCATCCGATTCAGATTACATCAGAATAGTTAAGTAGAGTTACATGAAATGTTATCAATACTTTTTGAACTTGCAATAACTGATTTTTTTTGTCCTCTTGGGGGCAGTGGAAACAAGCAGTGACCACAACATTGACGCATCATCACCCTTTAAGTCGAGTGGAGTGCAATGTCATGTTTGTGTTATCTGATGAATGTTAACTATCAGAGCTAAGTTAGCTATCATAGTTAATATTAGCTAATGTAAGCTATCATAGCTACCCTTAGCCAGTTTTCATAGCTAACGTTAGCAAATGTCACATATCATAGCTATCCTTAACCAGCTATCATAGCTTATGTTAGCTAACATCAGTTATCATAGCTGACATTAGCTAATATCAGCTCTCATGGTTGTTGTTAGGTGTAGAATCATTTGCTGAGCCAGGTTGTAAACTGTTACAAAGACTTAATAAAATGACTGAATGAGACTTTTACATCTCAGGTCATGTGCTAATCTTGTGACCTCTTTGAGTGTATTTCTTTCTAAATGATTAGAATTCATCATCTGGTGACTGTGAATGACAACAGCAAATTTCATGTCAGTCGGCCCAGAAGATGTTGAGATATTTTACTCAAGATCAAAGTGTGTTGTGGACTTCCTCTGTCCTGCTGCTATGCCCTTAAATGTCCACATATTTTTGGCCATATTACATTATACATTAGAGCAGCTGTGGGCTGATTCATTAAGGAGGTAAACCTTTGATCTCCTTCAGACACTGTGAAATGAGAGTAAAGAGAAAAGTTTGGCAGAATCCTCAGTCTGCACTGACAGACATCATTAATTGCCAAAAGCTTGTAAATAACATTTCAAACAGCTTTTCATTGAATGTGTTTAGAGTCAGTCCCACTGGGACTGCAAGGGCTAATCTGTTTCTCTGTTTGAATTTGGGGCCAATTCTTAATTATTTGGACTGCTGACAGTTGCCGCCAATTGAGGCAAGATAAAACAGAAATTTGTTTAATTTTTTGCCCTGAATGCATCATCTGTTCCACATCATCAAAGCCTGGCGCTCTGTGTACAGCAATGCTTAATTTACGAAACACTGTGTTTAAAAATTAAACCCGTTTTAACACATCAAAGCTAATACTACAAAGCTATTTGCTCAATTATTGAGAGGCTCCCTTCACTGACAGTCTGTCTGCAACTTCCTGCTCGTACAGTGAAGGAGTTCGTGAGCACTGATGTCTCGCTGTTACAGCAGAACAAACATCCACTGAGGTCTGAGTGACTGTGAACACAATGATGGAGTTTACCTCAGTCTGATGTGCCTGTTTCAACTGGTTCAGTGTTGTATTAAACATGTCCTGTGCAGACTTCTGCTCACTCTGTGGCGCAGTGGGTGAGCTGGCTCCTCTCAGACCACCTCCATATTAACTAGTCCTTGCTGGACTTGAGCCAGACACCCTCCAGTAATAAAGCCATGTCCCTATGGACTGAGCTACTGCTGCTCCATCAATGAATTCTTTGATTTTAATGACCCTATGACCTTTCCTCTAGCACCACCCTCAGGACAAACTCTACATATTAGGCTCCGCTACTGCTATAGTAAGAATAGATCAGTGTTTGTTGCATTCAACACTTGTCACACTGGGGTTGTCATGAATTCAGTGTATTTGTCACTTGTAGTTTTCCTGAGTTGTTAGGCAGATCGAGGATGCTGCCGCCCTGACAGAAAAACTCCCCTGCAGGCCCCGTTGCATTCCTGTCACAACAGGGACTTCTGGGTAAACCTCCCCACACAGCAGATGTGTTGTGTGTCCTTGTTGTGTCTGTGCGTGGTAAACAGAGGCTGGCCATGCACTTAAATCTCCTCACTTATCAGCACGTAACTTTATTGCCAGGATATTACCACTAATCAACCGCTTCCTGTTTACTGAGACGCTGCTGTTGCTTTCTTATTATTCTTCTTCTGGCACAGCACCAACAACAGTCTGTTTACCATTTCCAACACATCTCCATCTCATTAACATGCTGGGAGCCTCTTCACAGAGTCAGCCAGACCTCTCTATGCAGTAGCCACTCCTGTCCGGAAACATCCCCATCAGATGGACACATCTACCTTCCTGTAAAGATAGACTCTGGAAATGACTCACTGATCTGTTGATAGACCTCCACACAAATTTAAATCAATAAGTGCTGGGAACAAAAGGGGATTGGACAAAGACGGATAAAAGCTTCATCAAGCAGCATTAATCTGGCCTTCTTCCAGTCATCTGAACCTTTTGCAGGCGCGACTAACATTGGGGATGTTGTCTTCCACCGTAGCTAACAAGCTAGCCAGCTACATCAACAACAATAAAATGGTACCAAGCATGGGTGAGATGGACGCAGCTGCACAGACTGTCTAAGTGAACTTACAAAAACAACTTTAAAACAGAAATAATTTTATCTGATGTAAAATACTATATGCTTATCACTCCTGGTACCACAGCTTCTTTTGACTGAAAATGACATCAACGGACTTTTTCTCCTAACTGCTACTGTTTGGCAGAAATTGTCTAATTTTAACATGATGAGGTTAAGTAAATGAAACAAAACCAAGTGACAATTCAGTCTGCTTATCAGGCTGCCTTTGACTTTTTAAAAAAGAAACTTCTTTTTTGCAATGAAATTTGGTACAGTCATTCATGTCCTTCTCAGGATGACACAACTTTGGTGATCTTCTGACTTTTCTTCAAACACCATCATGAGGTTAACATTTCACTTTGTCTAATGCTTTGTTTTATGACCAAATACCTGCAATTAACAATCAGCCTCAGCAGTGCTTTGTGTTTAGTTCTAATTAGCAAACATTAGCATGCTATCATGCTAATAATATTAGCTAACTTGGTAGATATTATACTTGTTAAATATTAACATGTCAAAATTGTCATTGTGAGCATGTTAGCATTTAGCTCAAATCACAGCCGTGCCAAAAAAACAATAATATGGCTTGCATTACCCACTTTAACACATCTATACATCAGTTATAGCTGACTCCGAACCAACAAAATTCAACCATCTGGTGGCAGTTGAAGAAAAGTCAGAAGTTCAGGGGAAGCAGTCACGTTCATCGTCTGGGAATCATGAATGTCTGTACAATATGTTCTGCCAAAATATTTTTTTCACTGGATGTGAAAATTTGGACCTGCTGGTGGTGCTACAGGAAAAGTCAGGCATCAGTATGCTTACTGACTGACCAACACTGTCATCCCAAAGGCCCCGCTGCTAGTGTGGCTAAAAATAAATAAAACTGATACTGAGTCTGGTAAGATGTCGGACAGCTGGGTCAAACTTTCATTTTCCACTGAATGTCACAGTATCTACAGGCAGCAGCTGATCTGTACAGCAGATTTCCATTTTTCATCATCTCAAGAAACACAAAAATATCACAGTTGTTGTGAATGTCTTTGTCAATACTGCAGACCGCAGGAGGCGCCATTTTGGGTACTCCCACCTCCCACACAATCGCACAGAGACGCTGCACCCGACGCAATGTTCATAAAATGGACGGCCAAGTCAAATAAACTCGGGGAAAAACACTTTTGGACGCCTCGCATCTGGAATTGGAGCAGTGCTGATGTCACTGGGGGCAAAGTGAGGAGACAAGAGAAAAACAACAAGGCTCTCTTTTTCCCTTCGCCTCCCCTCGTCTCGCCCCCTCTTCTCCCCCCTCTGTCCTAATCCTCTTTGCAGGCCTGCAGGGAAAGGTCGGCCAGCTGCCAAGGCAAGGGCTGCTGGGAAAATGTGGCGGATGCCAAGCGGGAGCGGTGGCGGCGGTGTCGCACACAGCTTTGTTCTGCCAGAGGCCTCGATTCAGACTCAGGGCTTTATGGTTGGACTGGACCATCACCAGACCGAAGCCCCGCCCTCCTTGCCTCTCTCTCTCTCCGTCTTTTGTTTATACACTCTAACTTTTGGTCTCTCACTCTGTCACATACACACATTTTTGCTTTCTGTTTCTCTGACACACACACACACACACACACACACACACACACACACACACAAAGAACCTCTCTCTCCCTGAGCTCCACAGCTCATACTCGTTCAGCTCGGCACAGTGCCAAGGACTTCCTGCCAAACATTCACCAGTTGCCATGGCGGCAGAGAGAGAGAAAGAGGGGAGCAGGACATCAGAGCGAGCCAAGAATAATGACTCACTGCTGGAGCCAGATGTGCCACATCTGCAGCCATGATGGAGATTCTGTGCGTGTGTGTGTGTGTGTGTGTGTGTGTGTGTGTAGGAATGGGGGATTGCCAGTTTTGGGGGATGGGGGTCAAACAGGGGGGACAGGGCTTTGAGTCTAACCTGCATTTCCAAATAAACCTGACTGTCAGGGGGAGGGAGCAGCTCAGGCCTCCAGAGGGGAAATGATCGGAATTTCCCTGGAAGAAAGACGTTTTTTAAAAAAAAAGAGAAAGGAAGCTTAAAAGCAGATGGGAGGAGATCCGTGCCTGGGAATTGGTCTCGTTACTGAGCTGACATGACGACGATGATGGCAGAGTGGAGGCGTCCAGCAGCTCAGAGCCTCGCCAGCTCCTCTTGTCAGTAAACGTTTCCAGACCGCAGACAATTTAAAAGGCAACAAAGACTGTAAGGTTGTTTTTTTCGGTTCATAAGAATATCATAATCTGTAAAAGCAGTCACTGAAGGAGACTCACTCCAAACTGGGACGACTTTACTTTTTCCTTCCCCGTCGCTCTTCACTCTTTCCGACAGCGTCTACAGGGACTCACTGCTAAACTCATCAGCAGGGGAGTGTTTAACTTTCATGGAGTCTTTAACAGTCTTGCTGGTTGAAGCAAGCACTCCTGTCACCTCACCCCCACCCCCTTCTCCTCCTTCCTGAGTGTGGCGCCAACCCTTCTCTATTCAGGTGCATAACGCTTCTTTGCCAAAAATAACATCAGTGCCACACGGCAAAGTTCAACCATGATGTAACCGAGGCCCCCGGAGCAAGAAGCTGCAAATAATGACGGCTTACGTAACGTCCCGACAAACCACAACCAAACCACAGTTTCAGGCTTGTGCCAGACTGCTGACATCAAACACTGAGCTCGCCACAAGTTCAAAGCCACCGAGCGTCGGCTGAAAGGCGGATAGTAGAATATTAGAGGGAGTTTCTCCTCAGTGGTTTAGAGACAGTAATCATCCTTCAACGCGGCAGAATAAGAGGGTGTTTGTTGCTTTAGAAGATTCATCCGATTCAACAAGCTCATCAAGGCCTTCAGTGCAGCTGCATGATGCTAAACATTTTATCTGGCAAACTCATATTTCTGTTAGAAATATAGAAGTAATATTTGAAACCAGAAAGCTAGCTCTTCAGCACAACTGAATTTGTGTCCATGTAGCTTCAAGTTTTACTGAAATTTCATTGAGTTTCATGAATTTCATTTCATTTCAATCAGAGCATCAAACATAAATACAAACGTCATTCCTGTAATAATGTACAATTTAGCATATCAACAGTACCAACAACTCAAAACTAGCTAGACTAAACATGTCCTGGACCTACTGTGTTGGACACTGTGAGGACGTCATCATCAAAGTGAACTTCTAAAAAATCCAGACTGTTTTTTCTAAAATGCATGGACCAGGAGCAAGAGCAAGCTAGCTTGGTAGCAATCTAAATGCTAACAGCATGACGAGGGCTCCAAAGCTTTTAAAACTGATTTTTTTTTTTTTTTTTTTTTTGACAAAATTACTTCATTCAATCAATGGATTTGCCGAAAGTCCACACAGAGCATTTGTGTCAAGTAAGAGTTAGGTTTAGCTACCTCGACAGTGTTGACCAGAGTCCATAATGGAGGAAATACAAATATACAAAAGTACACATATGTTCCCTTGAATTGATTGTAGCCTTTGCATCCTCCTTACAAACATGTCAAGGGTTTTTCCTTCCTCACAAAATGGCACACTGCCACATTTCTTGGTACATTAACTGCTGATCAGTGTGAGAATGTGTGTGTCCTAGCAAGCTGCTAGCTTTGTGAGCTGTTACTCATTTGTGTTAACGTGTTACCAGCTAACTAGAATATCATCAGCAAGCTTACTTTTCACAGTAGCTCACCAACTAGCTCTACCAGTTGTCATTATGTCACAAAGCTTCCAGTACCACCTGTTTCATAACGAAGTGCATTAAGACAGAGAGCCACCAGCTGGGCTGTAATCATCTCAGACTATTTCAGACTAACTCAAAATCTGTGGGATGACATCAGCAAATGGAGCAGTGTTCTTTCCAAACCAGTCGGGCTGGTTTTGAAACCAAACTCCAATTTTAACCTTCAACATTGGTACTTGGAGTTTTAACTGTGCTGCTGACAACATTGGGCTGCTGATAGAATTCTGCATATACAGCAAAAATGAATGTTTCTATGTGTATCAGTGTGTTGTATTCCACTGGCCACACAAAACGGCTAAGTTTGAGTTTGTTAAGAACTCTGTGCTCCTTCACGAAGGTTGAAAAGACCAAACAGAACCCCACCACCACCACCACCACCACCACCACCCCCACCCCCCATGTTAATACAAATGCTGGTCTGCTTCATTTTGGGTGGAGAAGCTTGTAAAACAAAGGACAGCCCCGGTCCCTCCCTCAGTCCTTGAGCCGCAGGAAACAGTTTTATGATGTCTACCACATGAATCCTCTCACTCCACTTTTTCAGTTTGCAAACTTTTTTCCAGGACCCCACCTCCATTTCTGTTTCTGTCCACCAGCCCACTGCTGAGTTCCCTCCCAGGCCTCCCCATGTGGCTGAAACAGCATCACAGCAGCTCAGATATTTATTTGATAGCAGTCATTGCAGGCAGATGTGTGTGTGTGTGTGTGTGTGTGTGTGTGTGTGTGTGTGTGTGTGTGTGTGTGTGTGTGTGTGTGCGAACGCGCGCACATGCATCGGCGTGAGTTACAAATCCGGCATGTGTTTGATTTTGTCCAAAACAATCAGACAGGATGGAAGCAGCATCATCCTCCTTTGTCTGTGTTTATTTGCATATGGTTATCTTTATGGGGTGTGTGTATGTGTATGTGCATGTGCATGTTGGATGTGTGTAGTTTTAGCATTGTTCCTATTCCCTTTTCTATTTTCAGTGCTGATAATAAACCTTTGAACTCACTAAAGTGCTGCTGGCCATCCATATAACCAAACTATGTGAGCCAATATCAAACACTCCAAGTTTTATGGACAAAAAAATACATTACTGAGCCCTGAAATGACTCCACATGTGTAATGATTTAACTGCTCTTGGTGCTTTACCAGTATTGGGCCTTAATGTATAAAGTTTGTCCTGAAAGTGCCGCTAGAGGAAAAGTCACTGGGTTATTAAAATCTGAAGAGATCATCCTCTGGGGACCAGGAATGTTTTTTTCTGTTAGGTTTTGACATTTTATGTGGACAAAAATTGTTCTGCTGGTAGTTTTAGAGGAAAGAACCCATCTGGGTTCATAATCTGGGGACCATGAATTTGCATGTTATTACTTTTTTAGAAATTGTACTTTTTAGCCCCACCAGCAGGGTGGCTCTCAACAATGCCACCATTGATAGGTTGGTAAATCTGTCCACTACAACAATAAATACTTACAAAACAAATAACAACTAATGCCTCAGCAGTGCTTTTTGTTTTATGACAATTAGCAAATGTTAGCATACCAACATGCTAATCTACCATAGTCACAATGTTAGCATGCTGACATTAGCCTTTTGCTTGTGGTAATTTCTGAAGTAGGAGAACAAGTGGGGTCATCTCACATTTACCTGTTCAAGAAAAAAAAAAATTCAAAGCTAAAATCTTTCAGATTTCAGTCCTGGCTGATGCACTGTATGGTTACAGCAAGTGTGCTTTAATAATACAGGTCCCCAAATTATGTATGGGATATGTTAAGTTTGGGACAGACTTAATTTTCTTAAAAACACACACACACAAACACACACACACACACACACACACACACACACACACACACACACACACACACACAAATGCTGACACCAACACTGACAACAGTCTGGAGGATTGACAGTTGTCAGACTTTCCTCACCAGCACATGAAGGCATCATAGTTAAAGAAATCCCCCAAACATAAACAACCACACAGAGACACACAAAAGCTGCTTGTTGAGGGTTAATAATGGTTTTTATTGAATGTCCTCTTACTAACCTGTGATGACTGTTTTCCAGCCTGCAGCTCTGTGTCACTGATTGAGGTTTTGACTCAACATCCAACACAAACTGTACAGTTAGAGCACAGCAGCTTATGTAACTGAGATCTGTGTGTGTGTGGGTGTGTGTGTGTGTGTGTGTGTGTGTGTGTGTGTGTGTGTGTGTGTGATACATCTCTCCTGTATCAGTAGTAGCATACAGTAGCATGTAGCGATACACAATCAAACAGTGCATCCAATCAGCCTTTATCTATACAGCAAACCGCAGCACAAAAGACTAAATTAATCAAATTGCAGAAATAAATAGAAACCAAAAAAAGCAGAACAAAAAAAACGAGTAAACCTTATTTTATTTTCTATCTATATCACCAAACTGAATCATACTGCATTAATTAAGTTCTGGTTTATTAATAACAAATTAATAACTGCTGAAGTAAGCTGCTGCTTAAGTAAAGGATGTGAGTACTTCTTCCGCCACTGCTGTATGGCTGACGTGTGTTCCTGCTGTTTGTATCTGCGGATGTGATTTGATTTGATCATCTACCTGCTCTGTTGCTCCTCTACAACCTGTTTTTCGCTCCATTTCACTTCCTCCTAATGGATCTGCAACCAGACTGCTTATCTCTACACACACACACACACACACACACACACAGACTCACGCACACACATACACAGTGGGTCAGAGTACACTGGGTGCCCTTGGCGAGACAGATAAGCCGGCTTTAAGTGATTACGCAGCTCTGCTATTGTGCAACCCCATGACTCAGTGCTCTAATTGGAGGAGGCAGAGAGAGACAACCGACACAAGAACTTTACCAAATTAAAACTCAAACACATGAAGTTGTTCTGAGAACTTCTCTCGTTTGCCTTTCCCTTTGTTCCTTGCTATTGCCACATTAAAGTCTATCTCATCCCACCATACCTCGTACTTTTCATCTATCCTCGAACTCGAATCATTATCAGAGTATTTATTATTTAGTATAAAAGAGTCACTGTAATTTTGACCTCAGGGTCATGACCCTCCATGGGGTCACTGGATGAGGAACTAATTCATGAATATTTGGTGGACTTGGAGCTGTTGGAAAGTGGACTTGGAGCTAGTCTAGCAATTTCCCTCTTGTCCAGTCTTTGTGCTAAGCTAGGCTAACCTTGCCATGGATTTACACTATCTGTGCCTGTAAAACAAGAGGATTTCTTACAACCTTAGGCTGACCTTTAAATCTATAAATGATACTCAAGCTTTGTGATCTCTTTTCTTTGGGCCCATGACACAGGCTATTTATTGCCCATGTTGCTGTTTATGTTCTCAACTGGCAGTAGTACCCAAATACGTCCCATTATGTGAAATCAGCATTTTGATTTTCTTTTGCATCAACAGTTTTAACTCAAGGCTCCACTTATCTGTATTAACTTTGAATCCAATATCACTGTGCAATTCAAAACGTATTTTTTCTAGTAATAGGTTCATAAAAAAAATCACCCGCTTTTAGCTCCTAGTTTTGGTTTTGCAGCACATTTCCAGTTTGGTTCAGTCTTTTTTCATTCCTTGTTTCCATCAAATAAACTCTGATAAACCCACTGTACACTACCTGTTCAGCAGCAAACAGCAGACAGACACAGACAGAGACTAGATGGTGAACATAATGGAGCATTTAGCAGCTAAAGAGACAGATATCTAACTTATGCTTAGGTGTTGGTGGAGACCAAACACAGAAGTAAAAGGAGAGTGTCACCTTTTTCAGTTCAGGATTTGTCCATCCATCCATCCATTTTCTATACCCCGACTATCCCTTTCAGGGTTGGGGGGAGGATTTGTTTTAATCGCCAAATTTTATTTTCAGTGCGGAAATTTATCGTCACTGTTCTAGCCTCATAGCTGTAAATTTAAATAGGTATACAAATGTTACTTAAATGTAAATTCAAAGTGTAGATAAACAGTGTAACAGAGCACTGAAATATGAACTCAAGATGAAATAAAAAGGAGACACTGGCTTCATCAGCAGGGTGTAGCGCTTGATAAAGCAGCACTGGTTGAATCCAGGTTGTAAAAATAAAAAGAAAGCAGGACAGCGAGGCGGGAGGTGACTGGAGAGACAGAGCGGATTAGTGTTTACAGCCTCAGATGAAAAGGAGGAGGGAGGTTTTCCTCTCCCAGTCAGCACACACTGCTCTGTATTGTCATTGTGCTGGCGATGAGCCACCGTGTCATCTCACTTCCCAGAGGAGATCAACCGATGATTTGGTTATGTAACCTCTGATCTCATCACTGAGCTGCATTTCACGGCGAGGACGAGGCAGAATCACCCGTCTGACTGCTGCCCTGGCAGAGGAACCACATGACCTCACTGCATATGAAGAGTTAGTTTCCAAACATGCTGCTTGTTCTTTAGCCACTAACAGTGAAACATCCAGAGAGGAGATCTGTCCTCATTCTCTTAAGCAACATAAACCCGACTCTACTGTGCAGACGCTGGTTGCCAAATGCATCACAAAAGCAAGATGGCAGCTCTCATATTCACAATATTTTGGCGATTTGATCCATCTTGATCTCAGGGCAAATTACATAAATGTATTTGACTGTTATTTGGGGTGACTGGTCATAACAAACCACACTTCAGTGTTAGCTGGTGTATCTATAGTTTGTAGCTATCACAGCTAACAGGAAAAGGTGTGTGCGTTGAGGTGAACAGTCCTACAGCTCCATATCTCTCCACAGCTGAGTATGGTGCCACTTTTCTCAAAATCCAATCAAATTTCAAGAATTTTATTGATGACTAAACCCCGCTCAAATATAATGACATCATATTACAGAAGTAAAGGTGCTCTAACTGCTATTTAACTTTGGGTCCAAGACAACATGTTTACTAGTACACATACATATAAGAATGATAAACAATGTGGGGAAGCACACCTGCCTTCGTGTCACAATGTCAGCCAACTCCTCGTCTCACATTTTCCTTCTCTGCTTTTTTCTTTGTACTAACTCTCCCCTCCTGTTGAACTTTCTGTTTTACTGGTCAGAGTTGTGCTTCAGAGTTCAAACCTGTTTTTACTGAGCCTTTAGGCACCACCCATGATTATGCCTCTGCATACTCACTGCAAACCAAGCAAGTATATCATGTGTCATTTTGGAACACAGTACTTTGTAAACTGAGGCCAAGGACGGCTTATTGGTAGCTGTGGATGACCTCGGGCTTGATCTCTGTCAGACTTCCTGTTTCCTTCAGTGCGTGACCAGGTGATTGGAGCACAGCAGCTGAGATGAGAGCTGCTTGGCAGGAGGCTGTATGTTTGAGTCGCCCTTCCAGCAGCTTGCTTGGCCGAGACAACCTCCCTCGTCTATACTACAATGAGGGCATAGAGCCAAGAACAAATATGAATGATCTGTTCCTTGAAGGGCAGCAAAGAAGAACAAAGACCTTCTGGTAAAGAGCTGGAATACAGTGAGTCAAAGCTGAAATGAAAACTAACTGCTCACTGAGCTGGAAAACCTGTGAAAGCCTTTCGTCAGAGCAAGACTGAGAGTTAAGAGTCATGCCCTGGCACAGTCACACATTTGATGCCAAACATGTGATTATTCAACCTATTACCCTCCATGCGTTCATGCCTATGGAGACACAGTTTTCAGGTTAGCTTGCAAAGGAACGCTTCTGTTGTCCTCTTTAAAACACACCACTGCCATCTGTATTCTCTGGTCAAATGCCCTCTCTGCATACTCGTTGTTACACTGGTTTACACCTATTTAGAAAACTCTTCCTGGACACTCAAGTCTCTGTTTAAGTCAGTTATTGCAGCCATTATTGGTAGACAAGCACAATACAGTCCAGTCAGCACAGTACAGTCATCCTCTTATATCAGTGTTAAAGCTCTTGTATCCAACTCATGCTTTTGTCTGTTGTCATTCCAGTCTGCTGCTGCTAATGGTTGGATTTCGTGGCAAAAAACACTGAAGCTGGCTACATTTATCTCAATCACTGCTTTTAAATGCCTACTTACTGAGTTTTTTTTATAATGACACTTGTTCAATGTCAATGTTTTGCTTCTGTTTGATTTGATTAGATATTAATGGATAGTCCCAAACTGCATTTAATAAAAGGTAGTAGCAAATAATAAGCCTTCTCATCGTATTGCCTGATTTGGTTGAATAGAAGAGGTTCCAGGATCGAACCTTGGGGGACTTTGGGGTAACCTGCTAGAATTTATGCATGGCAACAACATGACTCCTCCTGTTCTCACATGCCTGCAAATATTTCTAGGGAGAACTGGCAAAGAAAGCCAGAGACAAATAATGTGCAGGTTCCCCTCCTTTTCCTATTTTGTTTTGCTCTCCCTCTGTCTCCTGTCTGCCCCTCCCCTGTCTGTTGTGTCTGTGTATGTGTCACTGCAGGGCGTGACTGACAGGTTTGGTCCGGCCTCCTCCTCTCCTGAGCACACCTGCTTGCAATCAGACAATCAATACACACCTGCTGCCACAGTATTTCAGCACCGGTCTGTTCATCTTCATGGTAAAGACTGAGACCTCAAAGAAATCACCTAAATATTTTCCTTGTCTACTTGCCTGCCTTCCTGACTCTTGTTCTTTCTGCTCAGGTCACCTGCTCCTGTCCATACCCTGTCTGTCTGTGTCTCATTGGTTTTACAGGATTTGGACGCCCTTGCCTTTTCACTTTTGGTCATCTCTTCAGTTTTTGTGTGGACCATCTAGACTCTGTTGCACATTTTTGAAGTAATCATTAAAACCTTTGCCTTTTTATATTACTCCTGCCCCCCTTATCTGAGTTCAGCATTTGGGTCCGTTTGTACTAAACTTAACACATGCAAAGAGACAAAAGTCAGTCTAAAGTAGCCCCATGTAAACGCTACTCCATTAAAAACACCAATAATACCAAACGTATGACACAGCTGTGCGTAAAGTCTTTTCGTATAACTAGAAATGTAAATTTTGCTGCTATAAGTTTGTCTTCTGGGGAGAAGAAATGTAATCACAACATTTCAGTGTTAGCTGCTTGTTAAATTTCGACATGTTTTTTCTTTCAAATGATACTAGATAATGTTTTGTGAATTAACTCCTAGCTGTCATCATGCAGCTTCTGCAGTCACCAACCACGGTGATGAACAATGATGTGTCATCTCTCCATTGCATGACATCAGCAGTAAACAGTATAATCACATCAATGCCAAGCATGGGGTAACAGGTAGATGCCCGTCCTGGGAAAGGATTTAATGTGTCACCAAATCTCCACAGAACTGATTGGGTGGTTACATGTTAGTCACTGTTTACCTGCTGGAGTTAACCTTTAACCGTTGAGCTGGATTCAGCAGTGAGCTATTAATAGGTCAGAAGTGGTTAGACAGAAACTGAGGATACATTAATATACGTGATACATGAAGTGTTTCAACAGCAATTGATTTGGGCCGTCACAAATCAAGTTTGGAAATCTCCATAAACAAATGATCTGGCAGGTCAGCTTTGGAGGAAATCTGATGAATCACTCCACAGCAGAGGCAGGTAGAGGACGCTGTTCTCCCTAGACTCACAGTCTTGTTCTTTAACTCAATGCCTAACCCTCCGTTAAAAAATCCTTAAAATCTGCTGATATATCTTGATAGATAACAGCCAAAAAAAAAAAAAAAAAATCCAGTGTAGAAAAAAAAATCTGTTTTGAAATGAAACACTGAAGTTTTATCTCCAGCAGTCAGAATCACTGTAAGTGCTACAAGCATTAACAGAATAATGAACACACCAAAAAAGAAGTTTTTAATTTGTTTTGTTTCGCAAATACATGTCTGCAGATAACTGTGTCTGGACTTTATTAGCTGGGAAACATAATGGGACCACAGGATGAAGCCTTACCCTTCTCAAGACCAACAAGACCAACATGTTGTCTGTACGTACATCCTTACTGGAGTTATACAGGGAAAAGCATGGAAGATTAGCGTGTCTGCTGGCTAATTTGACCTGATAAAACAGCCTTCTGTGGATAAATATTAAGATTAAATAAATAACTAGATATTTTACTGAATTTGCCAATGTAACCAGACCGTTTTTGTTACTGATCAGTGGATTACTAGAAGACTTCATTCGTGAGTTACCTCAGTTTTACACATGGTTGTTTGTTTTTGGCATTGATTGTACCTGCAACTATAAGTTTCAAGGGCCTAGTGGTTATGAGAAACTACATTTAGGGGGTTGCAAAATAGACCCAAATTGCACTAGGATGTCGTATTTTAAATAATACTCACAGAGCTAATTAGCCTCTTGGTAGTTTCCAGGCTGTGCGACAATGTGATCTGTTTCAGAACCGTCCTGCTCTCAGCTGATGTCACTGTCAAGGAGGTGGAAGGCCGTCACCATCCAATTTACAAACTCCCATTCATGTCCTTCCATAATAGTTCACACACCAGCGAAAACACACAACCCTGCAGCCAAACTTGAACGAACTGAACTGTGTTTAGGGATTCCTGTTTGGAGAGCCAGAATACTGGGTGACCTCATTGTTTCTGGGATGAATGGATTGTTTGAAACAAAAAAAGCATCTGGAAAAAAGCTTTTCCAATCAGTCAGAAGTCCTCTGGGATGAAAAACATTAAGCTGCGCCGCCACTGAACACACAGCGAGTGTTTATGGTGGATTTCCTGCCATTGCCACCCTGACAGCAGGTGACCAGCTGCTCCTCCAAACCTTCATCTGTTCACTCAGAAGTTTCTGTCTTTAAACAATGGGGGACAATTACAGGAAAAGGCAGCTGAAGAAGAGGTCGTCACCACTTCTCTGCTCGTTTCCGTCCTCCCAACACTGATCTTTATCTGAGCTCAGACCCTCTGTGTTCACAGCAAACACAGAAAAACATTACAGACTTGTGTTCGTACTGTTTACCACTCACCATCTAAGCTGCTGTTTTCACAGGACGTTTAATCGAGACCACAGTATTTCCAAAACCTTATAAGTGCTGTGAGTTAACCTAAACATAACCATAAAAATGTTGGTCATGCTTTAGTGCCTGGAGCTCATCTTGTTGGAAAATAAATGAAATACACTGACTGCGAATGTTATGCTGATACATCTGGTGGGACATTGTTGCAATGGCAGTGAACAGTTTGGGCAACATTCAATGTAAATGTTTTGTCGCTTGATCGTTTGGATGAATTCAGACATTCATAGTCCCTTCATACTTATCTGTAATTTTTTTTTGTAATAATAACTTAGAATTTAATTTATTACTGAATTCCTGCAAAACTAATTCACGGTTGCATTTCCTGTTCTCTGGCTTCTGTTGTCCAATAGCATTAAAATGCCAAATAGAGGAATTTTAAAAACTGGCATTGGGCCTTCAAACATTACAGTTTTGTAGAATCACGTAGGACCCATTTTTTCTGTCTTCCAGTGTGCCTGCATTAAGTCACATCAGCTTCTGACAGTTACTTTAGTACTCGTGTCAGATTCAGGTCAGTCAGAAGTCGGTTTGACGTCCCACGGTGCCGACCTTCTTTTAGTCCAGCATGATGTGAGCGGAGCTCCACACTGCAGCAGTTTGTTCTGTGGCATAAAGACGCTGCAAGTTCCACAAAGCTTCCTGTCTACTGTTACCAACCAGGAGCCTTTTCTCCAGACACTGAACCTGAGACTTTCACATTAGCCGGCGTTGGTTTCTGATGGATCCTCATCCTCTTCAATGCTGTGTCTGTCTGGCCTCTGTGTATCCAGGGCGGCCGGGCCTCTCGCCTGTCCCGCTCCCATTGTCCCTGCACTATTGAAGGAAGGAGCGTAAACCAACACTGCTGTTCCCATTCGGACTCAATATGGCCGAGATTCGACACCATGTGAAGCGGCGGCTCGGCTTCTCTCAGAAGGATCTAATTGCTGAGGCAAAAAAGTTAAACTACGTGGAGCTCAGGTCCACCTCACCATCAGAGAGGAGACATTGTAAGAGAGGAACTGACAGATTGAAGCGTGATTATAAAATGATTTTGCCGCGTTTCACAGACTAGCCGACATTCTGAAAGGCTGAAGGTGATAAAAGACATATATATTTACATTATGTCTATTCCTCAAACAGTGTAGAAACCAACTAATTCACATTGTAATCAGTCCACTGCAACATGTCCTGCCTCAGAATTAAAGCAGAGTTTACTCTGAAATATGAAGTCAACACTCTTCAGTCCTTGGTTCCCTGCAGGGCCAGATTAACCTGCATGGGGGCCCTGGAGCAAGAATTAACTTTTGGGCACGTCTTAACCCCTGTCTCTGTGCATATTTTACAATATTTCATGTTAGCTGATATTGTGATTAAGTACTCTAGTACAAAGTCCATATTCTCAAACCAAATTAATCAGATGACCACACACAAACTGATTCTGCAGGATTTCAGGCCCCTGGGGCTCCACAGATATTTGCTTGAATTGTTTCAGTTTATGCGGAAAATAAAGTTTGTGGTTAATGAAAGCCTGAGAGACTTTATTTTTGTCTTTAAAGCTCATTGTATCTCTTACATTTCTAAACTTTTTAGTGTGACTTTGTGTTACTTATTGTTTCATTTATTTTATTTGTGAAAATTGTGGAATATTAGACATAAGGATTAGCATTTGCTGTATTGTACCACAGTTCACTCAAAGCTCATTTCCATCTGCAGTCTCTTGGCAGGTTACAATTAAAACACACAGTGAGAGAATAGCACTGAACAGACAGGACAGGACAGTACTACCACTGTACAAACTGTAATACAAAGTCACACAACAGCTGTCAGTTAGCAAGCTTGTTAGCTTAGTCACTAACGGGGCAGTAAGTTAATTTAGTCTATTCAGAGGGAATTTTGGTAGCATTACTCGGGTCTCTTGCAGCAGTTTATATTCTGACAGATGAGGTTCAATAAAACTGGATGTTTGCCAGTTAACAAGCTACAGTAGCTTCCTCTATCTTGGGGTCAGCTTCCCTTAAAGTTCAGCACTGTCAAGCTTCTAGTGGTCAACAATGAGAACCCACATGTCGAAGTTCACCAAAGCTGAATTTGACTTGAAAGATTTACTCAGATTTCCTTTTTTCCATCAGAATCTACTGAGCCCGAAATTAATTGATTTCACTGCTGGTATAACAGAAGTGTGTGTGTGTGTGTGTGTGTGTGTGTGTGTGTGTGTGTGTGTGTGTCATTGCTTACTCTTTCATTGGTTAATTTCGATCACTGAGAGTTTTGGCCTTTTTTTTGCAAACACACACAGACTTCATGAGATCAGTTAGGCTGACAGGAAGACAGACAGGAAGTGGACAAAGGTGCACAGTTTGTTCTGGATGCACAAACGTTTAAATGAACTGAATTTCTTTCTGCTGGTCGTGACTTTTCGTTAACATGACGTCTTTGCTGTCTGAATTCCAGTCATTTTGTTTGGTGTTAGACTGAACGAGTGTGAGATATTTGGCCAAATCTGTAGAAACTGTCAGACTGTCTCCACGTGTGACCTACTTGGCCGGCGTGGAGGAATAAAGCTGCAGTTTCCACTGACTCCTGCTGACTGGTCGAGCCTCATGTTTGGTTAAACGCAGGAAAAATGTGACTCACTTCATTTTTTCCTGCCTTCGTATTTCTCTGGAATCACACAAGTGAATCATCAGAAACCGTTTTACCAACAACCATTAAGGGCTTTGTTGTTGTGCTTACATACCTGAATACAAGTGAACATGTCCTGTGGAAATGGTCCAATGGCATTGTGGGAAATTTAGGAAATCATGTACTCCAATACAATGAGGCAGAATGTTTCCTGGTTGTGAGATCCTTTTTAGTTTAGGCAACTAACTTCTTGAATAAAGTTAGATGATGGTCAGGACTCAAAGCCGTGGTCCTCATGTAGGTCTAAACGTCCACCACAAGAGGTTAAGACCACTACGACAGCATCAGGCTGTGAGAAGACGTGACGTAAATCTGCAATAACACAGATTGTTTCTGCCATTTTCCAAAATAATCTCTATTTGATCTGAGAGGATTTCTGTTTCTTATTCCTAAATTAGAGCTGCAAATATTAGTAATTCAAAAGAAAATTAATCACCAGCTATTTTGATAATGAATTAATTTCATTTCAGTCATTTTTCAAACAAAATGTCCATTTCTAATCTCTTAAATCTGCACATTTGCTGTTGTCATTTATGATATATTGATCTATATCCATAATAATCTGTAATCTATAATAATAGACAATCTTCGGGTTTTGTACTGTTGGACTAAAGAAGCAGTTTGAAGACAATTGTTACAATTTTTTGACATATTAAAAACTGAATGATTAACCACTTACTCATGAAAATAATTGCCAGATTAATCAAAAATGAAATCAGTTATTAGTTGCAGTCCTGTTCTGAAGGTTGATATTTTGAGCATTAGTATGTAAGCGTAAGCAGATAAAAGCAAGCACTTGATCTTCTTTTTTTCTGTCAGAGACACGCTGCTCCTCTTTCTGTTGATACTCTTCAAACACTGAGACTCAGCTCGCTCCGACAGGCCGATCACCTCCACACTGAAGACACGTTCAGATTTTTAACATTCATCCCCTGATCTCAGTGAACCTCACACAGTCGGCCGCCTCTGATTATCCGCCGGCAGAGCTCTAGGAGAGTTGTTAGCTCTGTGTGGGGAATATGGAAACTTTCTGCTTGAATGGAAATACCACAGAGCTCCTATTACCCACGATGCATTATTCAGCCAGTCTGCCACTGAGCCAAGCTGATACAAAATGGAGCCAAATGGAGAGGTTCAAAGATCTATACAGCCAGGGTGGCATGTTTTAGCTGATTAGCCAAACCCTGTGTCTTTTTCTCCAAATGTGCTCTTTTAAGATCGATTTCCTTCTTTCCAGCCAGACACTGAGAATGAACGAGTTTACAAAGAACATTTGTCAACATTCAGTCGCCTTTCATCAGGCTTTGTCTTGTGGAAATGCAAAAGTAATCATAACTCTTCACTCTGAGAGCTCATACTCAGTTAAAATAATCACTTATTGTTGGAAAGACAAACATTATACAAACATAGGTGCTGTTTAAAATCTGAAACATTTTTTTTTTCTTTCCAGTAAAACAACTGAAAAATCCAAACGTCAGAGCGACTGTGAATGCCTCAATAAGAAGGTATCAGATCAGACTCTGCCTGCAGTTGCGTTACAACAATGGCTTAAAAAAAAATTGCAAAGTGAAATTATTTGAGCATAACACATACAATTCAAGGAGGGAAATCGATAAAAAAAAAAAATCTTTTTAAATCCATCAACATACGATTGCACAGTTAGAAATGAAGTGAATTTCAGACACAAAACATAAAAGATGGTGACTGGTCAAACCACTGAATGCACATGCAAGGCAAACCACATGAAAGCTGCATTATATTGTACCATCAGCTCTTCATGCTTCTATGCTAACATGTTAAAAAAAGACACATGGCAGACACAGAGCAGCATCATTCTCCCACCAGAGGCACGTTTGTGTTATCAGATGACACTACATCCAGCATTCACTCGCCTTTTAGCTCTGGTTTTGGTCTCCACCTCACTAACTGTGCCTGTCTGCTGAGCAGCAGCGTTGGGTCATTTTGATTTTCAGCTCCACTTCTGGGCTCTGCTGGAGCACGACTCCAGTCCACGACTTTGGTCATGATTCCATAAGAATAAACATGAGCATGTTCATGACTTCAAAATAAAGACAACAACAAAGAAAGTCACCCTGCTGTTATCATGACCTTTCCTCTGAAACTATGGTATTCCCTCACTTAAAGGACTGAATACACGATATGCTGCCCTGAATCCGGCGATGCTGCAGGATCAAAGTCTTTATATTTAGGTCATGACAGATTTAAAACTGTCATCTGATTCTTCTTCATGTGTATTCCAACATGGCTGCCACAGAGTTCATGTAAACACGCAGCCTCCACACTCAGTTTCACGCTCTCTGCTCTATGTTTAGGGAGTTCAGCCGCGCCCGTGGTTTCTCTGCATTTCCCATCATGCCTCAGTCCCGGTCTCACTGTGGTCATTTTGGTCGGCGCACCCAGCGGCCACGCCCTCCTCTTATGGCTTGTTTATGAACCAAGCCGATGTGTGTGTGTGTGTGTGTGTGTGTGTCTGTGGCCTTCATACATGTCCTCTAAATGAGTGGGTGTGTTTGTGTTTACAAACACTGTGTGCAGGTTCACAGCCTGGAGTCATTGTTTCACCTGTTACCTTCGGACTTCAGACAGCAGGATGAGTGTAACTAAGTACATTTACTCAAGTGCTGTACTTAAGTACTAATTAGAGGTAGAGAGTGATTAAAGAGAGAGGTCTGATGCGACTTCTACTCCTCTACATCTCAGAAGCAAATACTGTACTTTTTACTCCACTGCATTCATCTGACAGCTTTAGTTACTGGCAACTGTTCAGATTACAGTTTTTCCTCCCCTTCCCGTGCAGTGAAAACCACGTAGCTCCAGATGTGTTGATGTTCAGTGTTTGTGATAAACTGAAGTATGACGTGTTCCTTTATGGGGTGAGAAAATTCTTCTCTTTCTGTTTCTGTTGTGTGTGGGTGTGTTTTGTGTGTGTTGATGAGAGTGGAGCAGCTAGCACACATGTAAACCCACTTACTGTGCTATATTGTATGCACACACACACATGCGTGCACACAAGTCAGCCGGGGGGGACGTCGCTTTGGACGACAAAGAGAATGGAAAGAGAGACGAAGGAAGAGATGGAGGGAGGAAATGTGAGGGAGATTAAAGAGGGAGGTCTGATTCATGTTTGTAACAGGGTGACGATAAAACAGAAGGGCACAGAAATCGCAACACAATAAATGGGGACAGTACGGTGGCCTGGAATGGACATACTGTTGACCGCTGTTTTTTTCATGTTGGAGGTGAAGACCACCTTTTTGTTCTAACAGAATACTGCGTATTTCTTTCTGCATGACAAAGAAAAACAAATTTCAGTCACTGGTCTGATGCGCTGAGGATGAGAGCGTTACATCATCAACGCTGAGAGACAGACAGAGAGAGAGACAGACAGAGAGACAGACAGAGACAGAGAGAGAGAGAGAGAGAGAGAGAGAGAGACAGACAGACAGACAGACAGACAGAGATGTTCCTGAGAGGCTGAGCCTGTGAACAACTTGTAGCCGCAGAGCTATTTCTGTCACGACTCCCAGAGGAGAGAGGACATGTATGAATGTGTATGAGCTTGTGTGTGTGTGTGTGTGTGTGTGTGTGTAGGTGTGTGTGTGTGTGTGTGAGTGTGTGTGTGTGCAGCGGGGGGGGGGGGGTATTTAATGCAGGGCGAGCTGCAGAGCGAGATATGCACTTGCATTCCAATGAGAGCGTGGCTGTGCAAGCCAAAGAGCTGTCCTTTCTACACTGTCTTAATCTGCACACACACACAAACACACACACACACACACACACACACACAGAAGCATTATGCAAGCCAAAATTCTGGAGGGGCACAATTAGAGCAGGGGACAGCTCTTTTCCAGAAAAAAACAAGAAAATAATGACTCAATTTTGTGCAGTGTGACATATATCTTCTGTGAGTGGATTATTTCAAACTTCACTGTCAGTTTTTGTAGCTCAGTAATGTCTCACTTTGTATCAAGCTAAACATTTATTTATTTAGAGATTTTCATGTCAGCTATTTGTACCGTTACGGTGATTGAAAATGACAGTTATTCACTTACCTCACACCTGCTTCTGTATTGCTGCCACTTTTCTTGAAAAAGAGCTGAGTCATGTCTTCAGCCAAAGATTTTATGGAGCATAAATTCACATAAAAGATTAAATCATAATGCAAATGAGTTGAGGAGAACACAGACATAAAATCACAGATGAAAGGAACTTGCCAACATGCCAACAGCTGGGCTATCAAACACAATGCAGGAAGCAGCGTGATGACAAAGAGAGTCTGCTCCATGAGATGCTAGTATTATTATTATTATTATTATTATTAGTAGTAGTAGTAGTAGTAGTAGTAGTAGTAGTAGTAGTAGTAGTATTGCTGTTATCATTGTCATTATTGGTAGTATTATTATTGTCCTCATTATTATTGTCATCATGTTGTAGTGGTGAGGCTATCTATTTATCTTTACTTGCTTCACACAGATCAGCAACTTTAGCTGCCTCATCATCATCATCATCATCATCATCATCGTCATTGAATTCAGTGTTTTGCTAAATGTACCCAGGTCAAAAAGTAGTTTAAAAAGTGTACTACTGAATAGATGTCATTAAGTTCAACTTAAACGTATTAAAAATTAAAGTGGTACTTCAAAGAAGGAAACACAGACAGGAAATGAAACCAAAACTAAGAGCTAAAAGAGGCTGAAAAGCTCACTGGAGCTTCGGGGATGGTGATGGTTCTCTGTGTGATGCTTAATGATGCTGCACATAAACAGACGTGAGGTTATATAGAGATGCTTCAGGCGTGTGCTGTCAGACCTGTTCCTGAGAGGATGATGCTCTCGGCTGTTGCCCTGGTAACCAGCTGTTAATGGATGTGGACTGGTGGGAACAGACAGTCCTGAGGGGCTTCAGCGGCAGAAGACAAGACTTAGCGTCTAAATGATGCTTCATGCTGTAACAGTCTGAACGAAGACAGAAAAACACACAGAGTCTGGATTGTGAAAAAATCTGATGTCATCACATCAGAAGGCAGACAGCTGATCAGCTGACAGACCCTCACACATGTAAACTGCTGTGTTAAGACTCAGGTGTGAATCAATGCCATAATCGCATCAAACAGACTAAAATGCATTGTGTCTACTGGTTCAATAACAATCTATAATGAAATTGAAACACAGAAGAAGCACATGAATGGAAGAGGTTTCTCTCATTTACATGACATACATCAGTTAAAACATCGCTGTGGTTTAACACAGCTGAAGTCTTATTTTTGAGGTTTTGTGCATCATTGCTTCTCAGTCAGACAGTCCATACAGATTCTCTATGTTAATGAGGGAAATGCTAAATCTGAGGAGGCCTCTTTTAAGTGTAAGTACACTTAAGTACATCTTTCTTTCTTTGAGTAGTAAACTATCTGACTACCTGTCATCTTGCCAGCAGTTGAGCACAAACTCTGCTGCTGGATGTCTGAAGTATCTGCATGTAGAACAATAAGATCCAAACTTTGAGGTAATTATCTCACTGAGCAGGTTTTTAGCACCTTATCTGTGACTTACAGCTGTAATAATTGATTATCTGTCACTTCTCAGTGTCTTTTGTACCGTTACTGTTGCCAAATAGCAGCTGCGATAGAGAGCTCTGGTTTTAAGATGATTTGCTCATAACTGGTGATGTTATCAAGCCTTCACATTGCACACATAACTGTGCTTTACATTCAAAACTCCTCTGGACAGGCGAACAGTAGCTTCACCTCTTTAAACAGCACCTACTGTGCACAGTATCTCCACAATCATCTCATGTGGCATGCAGCTACTTTGATGTAGCAACATGTACATAGCTGCAAAGCTTCGAATGCTGGAATGACGATGTGTACTTACTCTCTAAAACTCGTCTGATGGTCTTTCTACTGATGTCACTTCACTGCGATGAGCATAATGTTAATATTGCTGTATTAGTATAGAAATACACGAGCCCTGAAAACTGGATCTCACAGAGATACAAGAAAAACAACACACACACACACACGCACACATATATCCTCACAATTAACTTGCAATTACATGCAAGTCACACCTCCCCACACAGATACTTGTTTACACACATGCACACACACACATGTCCTTGATACTAACAGTCTGTGTGTGTGTGAGAGAGAGGTCATGCAGCCTCTACATGCCTCCTCCTGAGTTGTCACCCATTTGAAAAGGCTAGCACACTTTTACTATTTTAGCTCATGTCTACACACACACACACACACACACACACACACACACACACACACACACACACACTCGCACACACACACACTCCATTATCCCTCTCCTGCTTTTCTCTCGAGCGAGGCCAGTCATTCATCCGCCACGCAGGCCGACGTGCCTGGAATTTGATTTCAGCTTCTCTTAAAGAGTGAGCTGCACAATGAGTACTGTTTGTGTGTGTGTTGTGTGTGTGTGTGTGTGTGTGTGTGTGTGTGTGTGTGTGTGTGTGTGTGTGTGTGTGTGAGACAGAGAGAGAGAGTGATAGAGAGAGAGAATGAATTGAGGTTCTGGTAGGTTTGTTGACACAGAACAGAGCCAAGCTAACTGTTTCTCTCTGTTTCCATTCTTAATGCTAAGCTAAGCTAATCATCTGCTACCTACACTGAGAACAGTGCTGGTACTGGTTATGTTAATATATATATTAGTTATATATATTATTCATGCAAGATATCTCAACAACTGACAGTCCTGGAATGTAATGAGGACATTAATGATGAACCCTGATGTTTTCATGCCAGAAAATCTAACAGCAAGGCGTCAGCGGCAGGTTGACATGAAACCTTATTGAGCACATCCATGTTTAAAAGAGAGGGAACAGTTCAGACACAAAATGTCGACTGCGTACTCAAAATATGTCACAATCTCACAACGACAATAGCGTTAATGACCCCAGTGATCTGTCCACATTTATATGATGTGAAAATGAATATTTCAGCTTCTAGCAGGGCTTTACTGCCAGTGGAGGATGTATGCAGGTCCTTTACCTCAGTAAAAGTAAGCATACCACACCATACCTCTCAAAATACTCATCCTGCATTAAATATAATACTATAATACTTTATGGAAAGTATAGTCAGGAAAATATACTTCAGTTTTCAAAATAAAAGTACTCAGTGCAGTAAAATGTCCCCTATGACTGTTCTACTGTTATATATGATATCATTAGATTATTCTGACTCATGTATTCACGTAAAAGGAGGGTTTTACTGTTGGAGTTGGTTGATGTGGAGCTCATTTTGAACTTTTTTGTAAAGGACTGCAACTAATGATTCATTTCATTCTGCATTAATCTGCTGATTATTTTCTCCATGAATCGATTGATTGATTGATTGATTGATTGATTTGGAAAAATGAGCCAGAGCCGAAAGTGACACAATACAAAAAACAGAACTATTTCCTTCAGTAGAAAATGGGTGAAACTTCAGTGCTTCAGCAGAGTACTTGAGTAAATGTACACTCCACCGCTGAAGCCTCTGCCTCAGAAGGTGGTGAAGAGTTAACAGCGTCTCTGTCGCGGAACATTATTTGCATGCGTGCTGTACATGCCTGTGCAGAAGCTGCTGACAGCACTTTCTGAAGAATTCAGCGTTGCAACATCAGCCTGAGCCGGTTCTGCTTTTGTTTGCCAACAGTGAAATGTGGCTGAACCAGCAGTGACTCAGCGCGGTGACTCGCTCCGAATGGCTCAACACAAAGACACAAACTGTCTGCCGCACATGCTGACACTCAGAAATGTGCCGCTCCAGTCTGTGAAGTGTGAGATCACCGTGGGTGTGGTCTGTCAGCCAGCCTGCAGGCGTCGTTAAAGAAAACATCCTGATGAAATCTGATGAGTCGCTGCTTGTTATGTCAGCTGGAAGCTAAAGGTCAAAGCAGAACAGTTTGGCTTACAGGAATGTTTGCGTGAGTTGATGCTCATGTCTCAAATGATCAGTTTGATCACAACTCCTTCAACTTCTTTAACTTAAACTGCTGCAGCTGCTTTTCATGTAGATCTCACTGAAGAAGTTGGCGTGAATGTAATTTACGTTATCGTTGTGAAATATGAAAGCTTTCAGGAAATCCCGCTTCCTGAGTCATGTAACGACTCTGTCACATCTGACGTGATGATGACACTGAAGCTAACCAGGTGTGTTTCGCTCCGAAGGCCTGACGTGTCACACTGAACTGGTTTCTCACAGCAGCTCAACTGGAACACAGCAGGATTCTTCTGAGTTTTGAGACTCACAGCTGGATCTGGATCTTAAGGATCTATGAAAACAAAGCCAACTGTCCCCACTAGCGTCCCCTACAGGCTACAATGGCAACTACACCTCAAATAGAGCCATGCTGGATGAAACAAACGTTTTCTTACCCCTGATGAAAATATTGAGAGACGTTGTTGGTTTAGGTCTTTCCATGGGAACCACCAAAACTGTTGGCCCCTAATTCCAAACTTTGGTAATATTCAACATATTTGTGTCAATATTTTAGTGTTATTGAAAGTTTCTCCAACCGACATGTTGGTTCCTCACCTCCTTCCACCTCTTCCTCCTCAGCCTCCTGGCTCCTCCTCCTCCTCATCAGGCGACCTTCACACAGCCATGTTTTCATCCCTTCTCATCTGTTACCTGGCAATCCAGATTTAACGGGGGGCAGCATGTTGCATGTCACCTCCCTGTGGGCAAGGGGTTTTCTGTTGGACCATTTTGTTTTGAGATTGGACTCCAGGAATAACTTTGAGCTACTTTACCTTCTACTGAGACTGAAAATCATCTTTTCTGGTTTGTAAATGGTGAAAAAACATCAAGTCAGATGATTTAAGCTCATCTGACCTGTTTTACTAACCAATCAGTGTCCTCTCAGAAACATCTGATCATGGAAAGTAGATGTTGAACATATCTTGAGTGTAGACTTTCTATATAAAGCTAGAGGAAATCCAAAATCATGAATTTCATGAAACCTGTATTTGTAATCTCACAATCAGACAACTGAAATGTCCTTAAAACCTCTTTTGTTTTCTTTTTTCATTCTTCCATTATCTCTCTCTCTGAGTTTAAATGTTTATGGATCAGAACTCTGCAGTGACTGTTGCCCCTGACAAACGTGTTCAGGTTAATTATCCAATTAGATAACAGTTACAGGACTAACACATCAGACGTGTTCAAACATGTGGATGAAGAGTTGGAAAATGGCAGTATATCACACATAGAAAACCTCATATGAAATCAAAGTGTATCAAACCTTGATGGTTTTTATGTTTTAAATGTGAAATGATACATGAAAAACAAATATATAGTATCACATGTAACTATATGGCAGACGCTGTGTAAGATATAAATAGAAACAAAACGCGATGATCTGCAAAACATTGAAACCCCATATTTAATTGAAAATTACACAAGACAACAGATCAAAAGTTGAAACTGAGAAATTTCATAGTTTTTGAAAATTATATCCTCATTTAGAGTTTGATGCCAGCAACACATTTCAAAAAGTTGTGACAGGGCAACAAAAGACTGGAAAAGTTGTGAAATGCTGGAAGAAGCTGGTGGAACATTTCACTGTAGGTTAACTGGAAACAGGTGAGGAACATTCATTCATTCATTCATCTTCTATACCCCTTGTATCCCTTTCGGGGTTGGGGGGGGGCTGGAGCCTATCCCAGCTGTCAACGGGCGAGAGGCAGGGTACACCCTGAGCCGGTCGCCAGCCGACTGCAGGGCAAGACACACACAAGCATTCACGCTCACACTCACACCTAGGGGCAATTTAGAGTCACCAATTAACCTAATGAGCATGTTTTTGGTCTGTGGGAGGAAGCCGGAGTGCCCGGAGAGAACCCACGCATGCACGGGAAGAACATGCAAACTTCACACAGAAAGGCCCCCGCCTGACCCCGGGATCGAACCGGGAACCTTCTTGCTGTGAGGCACGCGCACTACCTGCTGCGCCACCGTGCCGCCCCGGTGAGGAACATGATGGGGTATAAAAAGAGGCTCCCAGAGAGGCTGAGTCTGTCTGAAGTAAAGATGGGGAGGGGTTCACCACCTGTGACAGACTGTGCTGGCAAATAGTGGAACAATTTACGAATAATGTTTCTTTCAGAGAATCTGAAGAAATCTCTGTACACGAGGGACAAGGCTGAAAACAGTAATGGCTGGCCGTGAGCTTCAGGCCTCAGACGGTACTGCATTGAAAACAGACAGGATTCTGTGGTGGACATCACTGCACGGGCTCAGGAACACTTCCAAAAACCATCGTCTGTGAACACAGTTCATCAGCACAAATGAAGCTGAAACTCTACCATGCAAAGAGGAAACTGTATATAAACCAGATCCAGAAACACAGCGGCCTTCTCTGGTCCAAGCTCATTTAAGATCGACTGAGGCCAAGTGGACAACTGTCCTCTCGTCTCATGAGTCAAAAGTCATTCTTTTTGGGAATCATGGACACCGCGTCCTCTGGGCTACAGCAGAGAGGGACCATCCAGCTTGTAATCAATGCACACTTCAAAACAGAATACTTTTCTTGTAAATTTCTGACTTTTTTTTTTAAATCTCTTTCTTTAAAAGTGTAACTTTTTTTAATAATACAACTTGTTTTATTATAGATTCTACTTTGTCCAGAATATTACGATTTTATGGTGAAAAATATTACACCTTTGAAAAAAAGTACAAATTTCTTCTTGTATTAGAACTCTTTTTAATTAAATAGCTTCCTTCTCATAACATTACAACTTTTTAAAAATATTTTGACGTTATTCAAAAACTTATTTTTCCCTCATGGTGGCAAATTTAACTGAAATTCACTTCACTTTTTTCCATTGAATAGGAAAAAAAAATACATATTGGGGTAAAACCTGAAATATGTGCAGAGTCACACATTCATGTAATATTCAGGACACGGACATCATAACAGGAACATCTGAGCAATATAATCCAACACAGCCCCACAACACAACAAAGATGTCGTCAGTCATCAGAAGTGTCTCAAACAAAAACAGAACTTTATAATAAAGGCCGGATTTGTTGAACTGGGTCTTAAACAAAGTAAAGATACAGATGTGAAACTGTCAAAGTTAATCATCGTTCCTCATAAATCACACTGAGGGAAACACTGAAGTCTGAGGTCCCACCTAACAACAGATCAAACTGTGGGGACAAACAGGGGAGGTGTCCAGCAGGGCGGAGGAGGCGTGTGTGTGCTGAAATCACTCAGACAGATTCATGTCCACAGTCTGCTGCAGGTTACATCACAGGACCAAACATCAGAGAACAGGGGGAAACTGCTGGAATGATGCGTTCGGGGGCCCCGTTGGTGAGTTTCTCTCCTCAGAGACAATAACGTGCTGCACCTGTGGGAGCTGCTGTCCATCTGATGTCTCTCCTCAGAGACTGAGAACAAGAAGTCATCACATGCTGCAGTTTAAACTCTACCTGTCTGCTGACACTTGACCGGCCTCCAGTCTCAGACTTGAGCTGCTCCTCATCCCAGATGTCCTCTGGCACTTCCCAAAGGACAGTCTGTTTATAGACTGTTGAGACACTGACAAGAACAGCACACAGCCAGCTGGACTGGAAGCGTTCTGAACCGGTGTTTGGATAAATTCTGATAAGTTTATAATCTGAGTCATGTAAACCAAACGCATGTGTCCGAGGACCAGGATTGATCCAAGCAGACAGAGTGCTGGACTTAAAATAAATAAATAAATAAATTATTCATAATTAGCTTAATATTTTCATCTCTCTTTTTTCCTTTTTTGTGCAAAATTAGTTGTTTTTATGAATCTATAAGTAACAGTCCCCTAAAAAACATGTAAAATCACAAGGCAGTACTGACTAGCTACTGACTACTTTGATATTCTCCATCCAGTTACAGGAGCACAAATAAAATGTCATGTAGCACATGTTCAGATGGCGGGATGACTGATGTTTTGTGGCTAAAAGGTTCGAATGTTTCAGGTGTTCACGGGATCATTTTGAAAGGATGCAGTGCTGCCGTTGAATTGATCTGTGTTACACGTTTTCATATTGATTATTCCCTGCTAGATAAACATGGAGTTTTCAAAATATTAGAAATTGTATGACACTAAGATGTCCATGCTGTTAGGATGATGCAACTCGACATTTCCTTTCTGTAGAAAATGTGACAAACATGAAGACGAGGAAGAGGTCTGTTGCTGCAGGGTGAAGAGGTTCACTTCTCTCATTTGTAAAGCAAACATGGCTGCAGTCGAGGGAAACTTCAAAGCTCAGTGTGACGTCTCAGATAAAGACATCAAAGTCTCTCAGACGAAGACTCTTCTCCTCGCCTGGACGATGCTTTTTGAAAAATAAACACGCTGTCACAGCGGCTGAATGGCGTAACATGTTTGTAATCTCAGTTTTGCCCTGATATACTGTAATCCATTTGACTAATAAGTAATAGATTACAGGACCAGAGGAACTAAATACAGACCTTTCTCAGGGAGAGAGAATTTTCAAATGAGTGTTAATTTGATAAACTGACCACAAAGCAAAACAGTTAAGTGGTTAAGAATCTTAAAACTAAATTTGATGACGCAATGGGAACATGAGGACAGATCAGAAGGTAGACTGAGGAAGACCATGAGTGTCTACAGCTAAGTGAGGCTCAGCATGGTCTCAGTGTTACTACCAAACTATGACTGTGGAGTTTCTTTTATCACTGTTAGCACCACAGAGCAAGGTGTTTACGAGTGAGTCACCATTTTGTTGTCATGCTGTTCCACTGATCAACAGTAGGCAGTAAAGTAAGCACTGCAAAAATCGTATGAGTAAATGTTTTACGATGATGGAAATTAATTCACCACATGTGACACCAGAGGGCACCTTTATCCGATTTTAAGCAGGTATAATATTTAGCATGCTCACCAAGTTAGTTTAGCATGCTAACATTAGCTAATTCACACCAAACACAGAGTACAGCTGAGGCTGATGGGAATGCCTGTAGTTCTGCAGGTGTTTGGTCATAAATCAAAGTACTGACACATTAAATTGTTGACCTGATGATGGCGCTACATGAAAAGTCAGGGGATCATCAAAGGTAAACGTCCATGAATGTTTCATATCAGTCCACTCAGTATTGATAAGCACAAGCAAGTGTCACGCGGCTCTGTGGCTGAAGAGGAACCAAATTGAACAGCACGAGCCTGGTTTGTGTTTGTTGGGGAATTTCCTTCCCTGAGTAGTGCATCACTGGCAGCTGTGATGAAGCAAGTGATGACAAATGTGATGACACATGTACTTGGTTAAGAGGTGACGCCTCTCTGCAGCAGACATGTTGAATGATGGAGCTTTGGATACGCTCACATTCCTCAGGAACCACATTTGATTTACAACCAGCAGCAGCAGACACACTTCTACATACATCTGGCTGCACAGCATCACTTCCTGTATGTGTGTATGTGTGCGCGCGCGTGTGTGAAACAGCAAAGCTGACATGAGCAATAAAAGAGGAAGTGGAAAACACGAAACCTCCCTGTTTCACTGTATCTCTCTTGTATTGATGCTGTTGAAAACAGCATAAACAGGAAGCAGAGGTGTGTGAAAAAACAGAGAAAGTGAATGAGCGAGCAAGTCAAAGAGAGAGAGAGAGAGCGCAAGGGAGAGAGGGGAGAGAGTCATAGAGGTCAGATTGCATCATCACAGCTTCTCTCACACTGGGCGCTGGTCAGCTCTCAACCATGTCAACAGGAAATGAGAGAGGAAAGAGGACAAAGGCTTTCATCATCTGAGAGTTTCCCTTCACGAGAGGACAAATGAGAGATTTAATGACATTTAAAAAGCTGAATGAATACTGAACTTACTTGTTATTGTATTTCTGCACTGATTCAAATGATCTCAGTGGTCGAGGGTTTGATTTCAGCAGGAGGAAAAGAACAATAAATATTATCATTAATTATTCAGCTGTTCTTAAAGCTCAACATTTTGGGAGTCAGGATGTTGTTAGCCTAGCTTAGCACAAAGGCTAGAAGCAGGGGGAAACACTCTCTCTGAGGTTCAAAAACACACCGACCAACAGCTCCAAAACAGTCAAATTAACATGTTATATCCTGTTTAACCAGCACACAAATGTACTGTGGAAAGTCTGCACTTTCAGCAGGAATTACCCTCTGGAACTGTTTCATGCTGAAAACTGTCGGTGCACTGACGTCTGCAGCTGCCTGAAGTCTGAAGTCACAATGAGGTTTTCAGGTTTGGTAACATCGTGTCTGTACAGAGACGGAGACCAAAAGCTGTGTTCACTGACTGGATCTGACAACCTGCACTACAGTCAGTGTTAAAATGTGAACCACTTCAACGCTGATCTCTTAATTCTCCTCTAGCACCATGAATTACAGGTGAACTCTGACCTGCAAATTTGAGACAGGATTAATTTACATTCATCTAGATTCTATTGTAAGTGTGCTTGATTGATTTTGTCCAGTGTAAATACATCACAGTCTGAACCAGAACACGGCTGTGACTCAGGGTCCGTGCTCTGAATTCAATGCGACTCTCAGCTTGAACACTTTAAACGCTTTCTGGGCTGAATGAATGAGAGCTACAGTTGAACACCTGAGACGCCAAGCAGATGCAAAAAAGCTCAAATGTGAAAATGAGCGATGGCTGTTCGTGTTGATTGAGTTTTAGAGGTGACTTCCTCTCAGAGTGAACAGTGTTTCTTCCTGAGAGACTCTGTTGAAATGTGATGTCACAGACTCCTCTCCTGTCTCACAGGGAGAGAGGATGCTGATACGGCTGCCTGGAGCCACAGCGCCCCCTGCAGAGGCAGCGAGGAGCTGCAGCCTAGCCTGCAGGAGGTGAAGCTGAGGGAGGCGATGACGATACAGACGTGAACTGTTCTGTGGTGTCAAAAAACATCCACAAATTAAACTCTGTTTGACAAATAATATGTGGCATGTATACTGTCACCTGTTTTTATTATCTAATAATATTGAGAAACATATGATAAATACTGTGTGTGTGTGTGTGTGTGTGTGTGTGTCAGCAGTCTGTCGTCTCAGCAGAAGGCAGATTGAGGTTTGAGCTCTGACACACACAGCAGGAAGTTGTCCTCCCAGCTGTCAGCAGTGGTGAAAAGTAATTACATTTACTCAAGTACTGTACTGAAATAAAATTTTGAGGTACTTTCTGCTATTTTATATAGAATTTATTTTCTGTCGATCAGCTAATCATTTCAGCTGTGGTTGTACAAACTGTTGAGTTGTTGCATTGATAAGAGGGTTCATTGATCAGATTTTAGAAACTCTTCGTATGTTTAAGAAGAAAAGTACTTCAAATGTGTACTTAAGTGCAGTACTTGAGTAAATGTTCTCTGTTACATTCCACCGCTGCTCCTAAGCTTAGTGAAGTTTTCATGTTAGCTTCGTAAAACTGTCTCAGAGTATTCTGAAGCTCTGCTCAGTGTTCTGGCATTTGTCAAACCTCTAAAATGACAGATGTGTTACTCAGACAGGACTTCCTGAATCGTATTTCATGTTCAAACATCAATAACACAGACCCTTGTGTGTGATGCCCTGTTTTCAGTCTGAATGTCCACTCTCAGATGAATGGACAAGAACAGGACTGGGACAGAGTCTCTTTCATTTTAAAAGGAAAAACTAACCTTTCTTCTGCAACTTTTTGGTTCCAAACATGACTTTCTAACCTCTGCTGTGACCCAGACAGACGGACGGACGGAGGAGGCTGAGATTGAAATGAAAAATAAAACAAACCAGGAGCCAAACAAGGACAGGGTCTTGTTTGGTGGAGGTGAGCATGTCTGTCGCTGAGGTCATGAATATTTAAACTTCATTCCTGCAGGGCAGCGAAGGGAGCACATGAACTTTTAATGAGCCGCAGGTTAAATGGGACATTTTATGTCCATAAATGGCTCATCGAGTGTGGCTTAAATGTTGGGTGAATATCAATAAGGCCGAAGTCACTTTCCTTCTGCAGCTAAACTGAACGCAGGCCTCTGGAGGCTCCACTGATGCTAACATGAACTTTACTGTTTGGTCTACTGTGACTGAACTGTGATGGATGAAGCAATACATTTACCCAACAAAAATCAGGATACAGCCACAAACAGAAATTACATCTAAAGAGAGTTAGCATGTCTGTCATCAACATCCAAAACATACATGAAAGATATAAAAGATATAAATCATATATCACCAATATTTTGATAGATATATGTAAATATATGGACTATAATAATGTTATTTTTATGATAATTAGACAGATTCAAACTCACAACTTTCTTGTAGGAAGGTGACAGCAAGCAGTCCTTCACCAGTGTACAGTTGAATTAAATGACTATGTCAATATATATATTTAAAACTGCACTAACTGGATTTAAGTATTGAATTGAGTACAGTTTTATTATCACTGACAGAAATGATGGTCCAAAACTATTAAAATAAATCAGTGCTTGCAAAGAAAAATCAATTATTTAAGTTCTTTATAATTATGTCCAACAATTGTAATGAAGTAGTCAATGGCAGTGAAATTGTCAGAGTCCTCCAGCCAATACACAGATATGTAAACGGGTCAAACAAGAATCTAAGAATGAAGTAGTGAATAGAATAGAATAAAATGTTATGTAGCTCCTCGTGCCTCCAAAGCACTGTTGATGAACACAGGACCTCTGGGGTGTCCTGTGGTGTCTGGCACCAGGGTGCTCGTGGAGGATCCTTTGAGTCCTGCCGGTTGTGAGGTGGGGTCTCTGTGAATCAGACTTGTTCCAGTACATTCCCTGGATGCTCGATCAGATTGGGATCTGCGTGGGGCTCTTTGTCACGTTCCTCGGGTCATTCCTGGATGTGGCAGGATGCCTCTGCCATCGGGGAGGGGGAGCACTTGGTCTGCAATGGTGTTTGGGTGGGTGGTGCCTGTCAAAGTGCCATCTACAGCAATGTTTCCCAGCACAACATTACATTATATCAAGATGATCAATGTTACTCACTTCTCTTGTCAGTGGTTGTAACGTTGTGGCTGTTGAATGTAAACAGGTTGTGCAGGAATGTAGTAAATGTATACGGGATGTAGACAGGTTAAATATGTAGTAAACATACAGTATACACAGCCACATTGTGGGGACTTGCCTTCCTTATGGGGACAAAATACAGGTCCCCATAATGTAAATCATTACATTTTAGGGTGAAGACTTGGATTAAGGTTAGGGTTAGACAAGTAGTGCTTTTGGTTATGGTTAGGGTAACTCTCCAGGAACTGAATGTAAGTCTATGTAATGTCCCCATAAATTATGTATACATGACTTTCTCTCTCTCCCTGTGTGTGTGTGTGTGTGAGTGTGGACACAGCTGCAGCATTGAGATGCTCCTCACACGCTGCGTGAACAGCTCCATCGGCTGTTGATGACGTGACTCTAATGTGAATAAATCTGATAAAGACCTCCACTCACCTCATAAAATAGCACTGAATACAATAGAATAAAATAGTACAGGTGGAAATTGCTCTGGGTGACAAACAGCAGTGTTGCCATTCAACCTGTTCATCTGTGCAGAATCTTTTCACGACAGACTGTCAGATTTGGTCGGTGAGCTCAGGTCCTGGTTTTGGTCTCTGTACAGGTATGATGGTGCCAGCTTATTCTCACCCAAGTCAGCATATTTCCCGATATAATATTATTCTTTCCATCTTTTTCGAATCTTTATTAACTGTGTCATGATCATCATCTGACCTCCTGCAGGGCTAAATGGCGGGTATGACTGGTTAGGAAGTAATTGATGAAAATAGTTTCATGGTCTGGAGGCTTCGCTGACTTCAGGAAACTAAAGTGAAAAAATAAAAATCTCTAATGCACAAGTTTAAACTCCAAAGGCTCACAGTACTGTTAATTGATGAGTAAGACAAAACCCATTTCCCAAACGAGACCAAATGAGAGTAGAAGCAGACGGGCATAATGAGTCTGTGTGAAGTCGGGACCATTACAGCTGCACAACAACAGGCTTCATTAACTGCAGCGATTGGCTTTCCAGAGGCCTGCGGTCACCGGCTGATTGCTGCAGGACATTAAGCAGAACCTCTGACTCCATTAAACAAAGTTTGTCTCCAAACAAAACACAGCTTCCACTCTAACCTTAATCCATCAATTCATCTGCTGTATGCGTTTAACCTCTTTTAATCCTATTGTCAAAAACAACACGAGATAAATATCAGTCAAAGATCTGTTTCATTGTGCACTGGTGGCTTTTCAAGGTATACATCGAGCCAGAGGTCGAGACATTAAGACAGAAACACGGCTCACAGTCGACAGCCATGCTAGCAGCTCTGTCAGGCTGCACAGCAGTGCTTTGAGCTAAATGCTAACATCCACATGCTAACATGCTCAGAATGACAATGTGAACAGGCTAATGATTAGCAGGTATAATGTTTGCCATGATGACCATCTTAACTTAGCATGTTAGCATGCTAACATTTGTTAAGCTGAGGCTGAGGGGGATGTCTTCAGTTCTGCAGGTATTGACCAGACCTGATGATGGCGCTAGAGGAAAGTCAGAGGATCACCAGAGTTACTGTGATCCATCCTGAGGGGAACGTGATGGTCTGAACCACATTTCATCGCAATCCATCCAATAGTTGTTGAGATATTGCACTAAGAATTGCAAATGTCAACCTCAATGTGGCGCTATGTGAAAAGTCAGAGGAGTCATTAGGATTCATCATCTGGAGACTATGAATACAACACAAATGTACACAAGTTTCAGATTTCATGGCAGTCTGTCCAGGGTCTGTCGAGACATTTTAGTCTGGATCAAAGTGGCGCATCAACATTGCTGTCCCTAGCGTTAGCTCCGCTGTTAGCATGGCTACAGTCAGGTTGGTCCAGCTAAAACACTTTAACCACTTTAACGACTGTAGTTCAACAGAGTGGTTTCCTGTCATTAAACAATCAGCTGATCGCCTCACATCTGTTTCAGGATGAAACCTGGTAGACTTTCACTCATATGAGATCAATTTGAATCAGGTAGACCAGCCCTTCATATGAGGCTGCTTGATGGGACACCGATGAGCCTCTGTCTTCACTCTGTGTTCCTCCTCAGTGAGGCAGTTAGTGGAAACTCAGTGGACGTAATCAGTTTTGTTAACTCCATTACGGTTAATGGAGCGTTAACTATCATCCAAACTTCTCCGCAACTCTGAGGAACAAGTGAGATCCACAAAACATGTCAGCTCCTCTAATGACGTTTGTAATGAAGTTGAGTAAAGAAGAAAGTAACGACTTAATCACTGCAGGACATTTTCACCAAAGATGAAACAGTGTAATGTGGAGTCTCATGGCGGAGAGAGAGCGCCTCCTCGTGGACGTAACAAGAGCTTGATCTGATTTATTGTTTGTTTAAAATAAAAAGTAGAGTCCAGCAGTGGTGGAAGACGTTTTCAGATCCTTAACTTACATCCCTGTCAGCGTTTTTCTATCATATCTGAAGTCTGTGGATTAATGTTACTGCTGCATTAATGTATGTTGCATATTACTGCTGTAGATGTTTAAAGCTGAGCTTATTTGAACTACTTTATATACTGCTGGCTTGTTTAATCTACAGCAGTGCTTCATATTCTATAAGATCATCATATATTTACAGCGTGGCTGTCAGACAAATGTCGTGGAGTAAAAAGTACAATATTTGCCTCTGAGATGTAGTGTGGTAGAAGTATAAAGTGTCATGTGAAGGTAAGGTAAAGTACAAGCACCTCAAATTTGTACTTGAACAGTATTTTAGTGAACGTACTCAGTTACATTCCACCTCTGTTGAGTGCTGGTGTGGTTTGGAAAAACCTGATAGATCAGCTACTAGTTGTCAATCATCTTCTCTGACATCATGTTAACTCTCTCCAGGTAAGCTGAAGGAGATTCTGCTCTTTTCAATGGATCTCTGCTGCCATCTGGTGTCCTGACAGAGGACAGAACAAAAGCATCAAATGAAGATCAGGTGTATTAATCTGCTGTTTGCTTCACATAGAGCAGAACAGTTCAGTTTAATTTGCAAGATGGGTTTTATTTTTCTCACTTTGGACCACAAACATTAAAAATCAACACATCTGGAGATACATGGTTTTCAGCGGACAGGAAGGGTTTGACATAGTCATTTGAACAGTAACTAATAATTAAAGCTGTCAGATTAACTGTCAGGACGAGGGACTCCTGCAGTGCATCATGGGACAAGAAGAAGTGATACTCATGTTTGCTTCATTTCAAGAGAGCAGCATCACTTTACTGCAACATTTAGAAGGTTCACAAACAAGGTGGCAGCTGATGAAAGCTGGTTTCTGTTCAGCTCAATTACTGCAAGTCATTATTACTGTGTTCATCACAGTGTCTGATGACACTGTGATGAACTGAAGGATGAAGCAGAAGCAGCAAAAGAAAAGCAGCAAAGCTTCACATTTGAGAAGCTGGAAGCGTGAAATGACTTTCTATGTGACCGCTGAGCATCCAACTTAATGTTGAACTTCTATAAAAATCGAAAATGAAGGCATCAATCTCACTTCCAACAAGTTTTTCAGTGCAAATTAAGAACAAAACAGACAAGAAGAAAGAGCATTCACCCACGTGTCGGACATTGAACAGGTACCAAAAAAAAAAAAAAAAAAAAAAAAAAAAAACCCTTCCCCTTTTTGTTGAAAATGTGAAGAACCAACCTTGACATGAACACGTGACCCTCCTGAACCGCAACTGCACCTGAGATCACTACTACTGTGACTTAAGATTTATTGGATCCACATATTTTAAAATCCAACACAAAACATGTCAGACAAATATTACAATATATACAAATATTTTTCTATTTACAGCAGATAAGGAGGCCGGCGGCCTTTAGCACGGAATAAAATCTGAAGGGGGCGTCAGCTTGTGTCAGTGTCCGAACATCTCCTGCGAGGTGTAGGTCATGTAGAGGAAGCCGTCCTCGTCCTGGTGGTCTTTGTACACCTGAGCCATGGTGAGAGACATGCTGGCCAGCCCACTGCTGTTGATGAGCAGGTAGAAGGCCTGAGTGGGCAGCAGAGCCATGCGGTTCCTGAGAGACAAGACAAAGAGGTCATTAACGAGGCGTCCTGCAGACTGCACGCCGCCCGTCAGCTGCTTCACATACCTGCTGCTTCAGCATTTACGTGGCTCTGCTATTGTTTTCTGCTGCAGCTGTGGCCAAATTCCACTCAAAAATCTGTTACTTATTGTGTTCACATAAGCAAAAATGTTAGTATGCAGACTGAGACTGACTCTTAGTTTGCTCTCGAACACTACTGTCCCACAATGCATTGCGCAAAGAAAATGAATCACTGATCACAGAGACACAAAACAGCTCCATCAAAAAAGAAAGAAAGAAAAGGGTAATAAGTGTTTGGGCAAACAGTTTTCCTCTGTGAAAAATTGATATTAATTCTAGTTGATCCAAAATATTCACACTGGCAATAATTCACTTCCATGCTCCAGGCTTCAGTACTGAATGTGTTTTTGTAGAAAAAGCTGCTAGCACTAATATTTTGGAGCTTTTATAGCTCACTGGAGAGCCCATGAGTGTGTCATGTTGATGTGAAACAGTCTTGCATGATGCTTCATGAAACAAACATCTGTTATGTAACTGCAGTGTAACTGTATTACATCATGCGGGCTGTAAATGAACCTCAAGCTATAACTGATTCTAGAGCAGCCATCCGACTCTTAAGGCAGTGACGCTTCCTTTACTGCTGAACCAGGACAGACTGAACGGCTGTTGACTTTCTGCTGTGTAATCATGACCAGAGAAAAATGAGGAACCTCCGATCTGAAGAGAAGCAACAAAACAAAAGATTCAAACCCAAAAGATCAGCGAGGCTTCAGGCTGAAAGACAGCGATTAGATAAACATCCATCCAAATTCATTTCACCATGGAAGAGATTCACTTCTGCCTGCACACCAAATATGACGCTCGCAGCACTGAAAGATTTAAAAAGTCTTTCCAGGAACAAACATATTTTTTTCATGGCTCTGAGCACCACCATCTAAATGCCATTTCCCTCCACCACCTGCACTCGAGGCTGAAGTCCCAAAGCGGGACATCATAGCCTTCACAGATAAAACCAACCCTGTCTGCATGCAGGAGTGAGAAAAATGATCCTTTAAGTGAAATGTAACAAATTTTGGAGGGATCTGATCTCAAATACAAAAGAGTTAATTGACTGAATGTTTCCAAAGCCAGTAAAATACGTTCATGTACTGTAAAAGGCATCCGAGCAGCACAGAAAAAAAAAAGAGAAAATCTAAAGTGACCTTGTCAAATTCTCACCAGCTGCTCTGCAACAAATCGCCACATGAAGACGAAACAGACGAGGAAAGTTTCTGATTCTTTCCACAAAGCAGACCGATGCATCACAAGGTTGAGAGGTCTGCCTGTTTGAAGGCAGATCTGAACAGTTTGACTGAAACAGGAACAGACTCAGTTTCTGCTGCGTAATCGTGACCAGCGAGAATCAATGAACTCCAGAGTGACGTTTAGATCAACGTTTCCAGAACTCACTGACTGATCTTTAATGTCTTTTTCCTCTATAATGCGTGTCTGTGTGAATGTTCTTATTAAAAATATGAAGATAAGAGAAAAACTAACTTTAAGACTTTTCCTCTTAAGTAGCTTTAAAGTTCATCACATACTCTTCTAGAGCTGACACAAACAAGATGATCAGCGGAAAAATAAAAATGCTAAAGCCATTTTTCAAACAGACTTTTCTTGGTCCCAGGTTATAACTTGTGAAGACGGCCTACCTTAGAAACAATATACTGAATATTTTAGTTGAACAAAAAAGGGACATTTTCACCATTTTCTGACCTTTCAAACACTAAAACAACTCATGCAATAAAACAGCATATTGATATATAACAATCCTTTACTGGAGCTCTTTGTCCCATCACTCCCATCAAAAAACATGTTCCCACTGAAACACTAAAACAAACGCTTTTCGGTTCCAGCAATCTTTCATCCTCCAGCTGTCTGAAGCATCAGTGAACAAGTTTACCTTTGGTTCAACCTGAAAAGTCAGTGAGATGAGATTTACCTGATGATGGTGACAAACTGAGTCATGGTGAGTTCATGCGGCACCAGGAACTTGGTTTTATCCAGCGGAGGAAGATACTTTTCCCTCTCGTACCGCTCGATGATCACCTGTGAGCAGCCGTTAAACAGGTGAGAACAAACAAAAATCCCCTTCGATGGTTAATTCTGAGTCATTTGTGTCGCAAACTTACCGGGATCTTGTTGGGGAACTTGGACTTGATCCCCACCACCTCTTGTTTCCTCGTTGCTGCAGAGGAAAGAAAGCACACATTAGGTATGTTAAGTGTCTGAGCTTGTTTTCCTCCGTGTTTCTGCTGTTTGAGACGTTTACCGAAGCTCTTCCTCTGTTTGAACGGTTTGTCTTGCAGCTGGGTTTTGTCAAAGGGAGGCATGTTGTGTGTGAGCCGGTGTGTGATGGAGGAGCAGCGCGTCCAGCGCGAGGTCTGAGCCGAGCAGCAGTTAAATAGAGGCGGCTGCGGCGCATCAGCTGATTAGCACATGGTCGCAGTCACAGCGTGAATCATCTGCGGATTTAATCAGGTTAGAGCCGTAACGTGGAGCTCCGAGTCCGGCTCGACCCTCCACCGGCTGCAGGGCCGCGCTGAGGCATTAAGGGCTCCGCGCAGAGGCCCCACTGCCATCTGGAGGAGTATTCAGATGCTTCACTGCAGTAAAAGTACTAATACTACACTGTCAAAATGCTCTTTCACGGATAAAAGCACTGAAAATGTTGCTGCAATATAATCAGGAAAATGTACTTTAAGTATTCGAAGTAAAAGTGCAGTAAAATGTCCTCTGTCACTGCTCTACTGTTATATATGATGTCATTAGCTTATTCTGACTCACGCATTCATGTAAAATCAGGATTTTACTGTTGGTTGAGGTGGAGCTCATTTTGAACTATTTTGTAAAGGACTGCAGCTAATGAATCTTTTCATTCTGTATTGATCTGCTGATCATTTTCTCCATGAATCCATTGATTGTTTGGTTTGTAAACATTCTGAAAATAGAGAGAAATGTGGTCACAATGAGCCCAAAGTGACACCTTTGTTTAGTCCAGCCATCAGTCCAAAACTCAACATTATTACAAATACATTCAAATTATTCAAATTATTCAAAGGAAAGGCAGCAAATCTTCACATTTGAGAAGCTGGAGCTTCTGCTTTATTTTCACAATAGGAGAAAAATGTACGTTTATTTTTATTTATTTATTTTACATGAACTTTGAATCTGATTTACACGAAGCGTCGTAGTACGGTGACGTAATGCGTGCTCTTCTTTAACTGGGTCATTTTCTTGTCGTTCACCTGATCAGCCAAATGATGTGAGAAGATTTACAGTAGTAGGTGGGACTGAGGTGAGTTGATGTCACCGCACAGGTGTGTGAAGCGATGACAGGTGAGCCAAAGAAACACCGGTGATGAAATGATACTGCCTTCAAAATAAAAGTTTCCTGAGCCGATCAAAATTTCAGTCGAGAAAATGTCCCTGTGATTGTTTGAAGAGACCATCATGAAATACAAACTCTGATACTGGAATCATTTGTTAATCAGTCAACTCGCTGATACCGTCACAAATTATAGTATATATTGCTTTTGAAACTGAAACCGAGCACAATTGAAACTGAAACCTGAAAAAAGACAGAAACATTCATATTCAAGCTTAATTCAATGTAAAGGAGTAACACATTCGTAGTAAATTGATTTAAAAAAAACAAAAAAACAAAACTGTGTAGGAGTTTGTATCAGTGTGATTGCAAGCTTGTGAAAGTGAGATTTTGAAATAAATTACATGAATTATAATTAATACGGATTTCCCTCAAACAATTCTACTTCGGTATTATTATTATTATTATTATTATTATTATTATTATTATTATTATTATTATGCACTGTATCGCTTACGGTATTTTGCTGCACATGCGCGGTAACGTTGGTTTTATTTTGAAATTGCAGAGCGGAAGTCATGTGTCTGCGATTGTCCCGCAGCTCGACGGATGTCTCATCACCTGACAGCTGGTTCAGACAGGAGTTGCGCTGCCCAGCAGAGAGGGCTGCGGATGGACTATATTTCCCTGCTGAGGATATCTGACTGAAGCGGCTGAGTGTCCCGGACCGAAAAAGAAGCCACAACGCCCCGGTCCCGCCATGGACGAGCAGGCGGGCCCTGGTGTCTTCTTCAATAACAACAACTCTGGTTTGCCGGGCGGTGGGAATATTAAAGCTCCGCAGACTGGCGACTTCGGTGGCGGAGAGGCGGCCAGAGCTCATTACAACATCCCGGGGATTTTACACTTTCTCCAGCATGAGTGGGCCCGCTTCGAGGTGGAGAGGGCACAGTGGGAGGTCGAGCGGGCCGAGTTGCAGGTAAGTGGCCGCAATGACAGAGGTTTCCATTGTCGGACATTGTTCTGTTTGCTAGCTAAGCTTCGTCCTGACTGATGAGAACGTCGCGCTAAACCGCATTTAAAAATGTGGGAAGTAATTGTTTAAGGGCTTATCTACAAGTAAATATCCTTGATTAAGTAGTAGATCTAACATAGTTTGAGTGTAAAAGATCCATTATTTGATTCGGCATTAGTGTA
>JBBMOE010000032.1:1533226-1573096 GCA_037975065.1 Chaetodon trifasciatus | reverse complement strand
CAGAGCGGAAGTCATGTGTCTGCGATTGTCCCGCAGCTCGACGGATGTCTCATTACCTGACAGCTGGTTCAGACAGGAGTTGCGCTGCCCAGCAGAGAGGGCTGCGGATGGACTATATTTCCCTGCTTAGGATATCTGACTGAAGCGGCTGAGTGTCCCGGACCGAAAAAGAAGCCACAACGCCCCGGTCCCGCCATGGACGAGCAGGCGGGCCCTGGTGTCTTCTTCAATAACAACAACTCTGGTTTGCCGGGCGGTGGGAATATTAAAGCTCCGCAGACTGGCGACTTCGGTGGCGGAGAGGCGGCCAGAGCTCATTACAACATCCCGGGGATTTTACACTTTCTCCAGCATGAGTGGGCCCGCTTCGAGGTGGAGAGGGCACAGTGGGAGGTCGAGCGGGCCGAGTTGCAGGTAAGTGGCCGCAATGACAGAGGTTTCCATTGTCGGACATTCTGTTTGCTAGCTAAGCTTCGTCCTGACTGATGAGAACGTCGCGCTAAACCGCATTTAAAAATGTGGGAAGTAATTGTTTAAGGGCTTATCTACAAGTAAATATCCTTGATTAAGTAGTAGATCTAACATAGTTTGAGTGTAAAAGATCCATTATTTGATTCGGCATTAGTGTACTCCAGCAATCGGCACATTTTCTGGTAACATTTGTACTTTAGTGGATGCTTCTCGCCATTTGCCGCTCTCCTCTGTGGTGCATGTTGGTGTGTACAGGGAATGACGCACATTGTTTCTGAAATGTAAAGTTTCGTGTTAAACAGGCTGCTTTGCTGATCATTATAACGCCGAATTAAAGGGCGAGTCCTTGTGGATCCAGAAAATGTGTTACTATTGTTCATGAGGATTGTGTGCCAATGTCAAACAACACGGCATAGAATTGTGTAATATTTCAACGGCTGTTCCGCTCAATGTTATCTTCACTGACGGTGTGTCCGCGCTACTTGCTAACCAGGTTAGCTGTGGCTGAGGTCTCAGGCTTTCCCGTTGGTCCCGTGTCGACTGCGAGTAGTTGTATGACAATTTAATGTTAGCTTGTTTCTGTGTGTTTAACACAACTCAGCAAACCTGCGTTGTTTTATTGTTGATGTGTCCGATTACCTGTGCAGCGCAGAAATTCCTGAAGGCGAGATCCATTATCGGACATGCAGCCGTGTGTGGCTAATTGCCACTGCTTGACATTGTTTTGGTATTTTACCGGGATCTCTTCATCTTGCTTTCATCATCACATGTTGACCAAAACAAAACATTCAGGACTACAGAGAGCCCCGACACTGATAGTAAGTTTCGTCCCCGCGCATACCTGGCTGCGCGTCCTGTTGTAGATGTCCGATAAAGGACGCATAGACGTTGCATTTCCGTGCAGTGCGTGATCTGGTTGAGTCACGAAACGTTGGTGTGTTGGTGTGTCAGCTGTAACTTTATATATGGAGCCAACCTTAGGCGGTCTGCTGAGCCTCTGCAGGACCAGAGTCTGGTTCAGGTCTGGAAGCTGTAATCTGACAAAATATACTTGTTTTTGCTGCAGTGATGATAAACAAACAGCTGTGAAGAACCAGCTCAGTCAGTCTATAAATATGCTGATCTGGATTGTTTATTGAACGGTTGAGCTGACACATTATCTGAATATCTCTGAGCTCTTTTGCAGTAAAAAATAATGATGGTCAAACAAATGTTTTACGAAGAAGCAGCTACAGGAGCTCAATGAAGCAGTGGCACAAAAACCTGATTTATGACCAGGACCAGCAATTGTTTGGACCTTTTTGATACAATTCAGTTTTATTGACTTTGAGCCAAATCATAACAGAAGTTGACTCAAGAACAGGACCAAACTTTTAATGTACATTAAAGATGCAGCACTGCCAATATAAAGTATGAAATTATGACCACAATCAGGAGAAAAAACCTGTCTGTCCTAACTTTTAAAGGTAACTTTCTGTTCTTAAGTTTTCACTGCTTAATGGCAGTATATAAAAAGTATTGATCTTTGTTACCCAGCCTTTTTTACGATGTGTAGTAGTTATTAACAACTACCAGTGTGTCCTGGATCTGCTGCATTAATGTTGAGGGTTATCAGCCAATAAATCACAGACACTGACTCACTGCTGAAAGGTTTAAGTGTCGGGAGGATGGTGAAAAAGTTAATTACAGCCATTTCATTGCAGCAAATCTCTAACCTAGTTAGTGCAGGGATCAAGCTGCAGTGCTTTATCAACAGAAACGAGTTACAGTTTAGTTAAATGAAAGAAGGGTTTGTAGAAAAACATGTTTATGTTTCTCAAAGTAAGGTTTTGAAAAAAGTTGTTTGGTATTGGTGCTAAAACTTTTTACCAGTTAATTTGTACAATAATAATAATAATAATAAATAAACTAATAATTAGGTGAAGCTGTTTGCGTGATTGCATCGATCCAGTGCTGATTCATTCTGACTTCTGCTGGATTTCATGCTGTAAATGTTCACATCCTACTTTAAAATGTGTTACAGCAGCGTATCTGATGCTGCTTTAACCACATTGAACATTCATTTTTGCTGATTAAGTACATCTGATGTGTTTAATTAAACTGTTTATTTTCCCACACTGCTTTGCATTTCAGCAAGAATCCAGTTTAGTCTAAAAATCAGTCTTTAACACATTTTCCACCAAAATACCAACAGCTGGCTTTGCTCTGCCTCATCTGCATGCACCTCCCACCTGTTTGTCCCTCTCCTCCCACCTGTGCGCTGCCCTCTGTGCTGACCGTCAGAATACAGACGGGCAAAGTGAATTTCAAGGTCAGGAAGCGGTCAGAGAGCTGTTTGTGCTGGTCGTTAATCATTTCTTGAAAAACAAAAAAACAACACATGACAGTGGTGCAGTTTTTTTCCTGTTTGCATCGCAGTGCTGCGACTCACCGGACCTTCACCACACAATCCGGGACCAGGATTACACTGGACCCATGCAGGATGGCTGTTATCACAAAGTGTGTAGGAGCCTTTATCTTTTATGAGCAGCTGTAGTCCGGCTGTGTATTCAAGCTCAGCATGGTCTGACCTCTCTGTCTGTTATATTACATACAGGAAGTGAGAGTCATCAGCCGACCTGCACTGTGATGACAGTGGATCCGTACAGGGAAGCACTTCCTGTGAGGCTGACTTAATGATGTGTGGCATATGTGCACCATCTACCTTTACTGCACCCTCCCAGCCAATCGCGCAGCAGCGTCCTCTGTGTCGTCCGGCTGTTTGAGGGCTTTTGTTCTGAAGAAGACGAGAGTTTTGCCTCACAGATCAGAGACTGCGTAAAGCCATCAGTCTGCAGCACCGTTTGATTTTTAATTTTCCTTCCCATTGAGCTGGGAGCCGATCAAAGCGTGACAGAGCCGCTGGTCAGCCGGGGCCAGAAACCAATTTCAGCTGTAAATCCATTTGTTCTGCTGCCGTGTTGTTTGAATGCGCCGCTGCAGACGGACTGCATGTCGTTCGTGTCTGAAGCTGAGAGCGTCGCTTCCTCTGAGGTAATCCTCTGCAGGGAAAAGGAAGAGGAAACGAAGGAAGCTGGCACACAAAATGGGAGAGATTACTTTATTATGGAAAAACAAAGAAAAAGTCTTGTGTGAAGGAAGTTTCCTAAAGAGAGGGAGGAGGTAGAGTCTGATATCTCAGCTGGAGGTCATAGTCATCTTCAGCATCGCCCGGCTCTTCCTCAGAGATCCTTGATTTTTTCTTTGCTTTTTTTTTGTGCAGCTTAAATCAGGACAGTTGGCATCATTTCTAACTTTTACTGGGTTTTTGAAATCTGGAAGTTTAAAAAAATCTGCTTCCAGCAGATGTACTTCTTTTTTTACACAAGTGCTAAACATAAACAAGCATTTTTTTATTAGTTATTTAAATAATTATGACAAAGATGAACTGAGCACCACCTGTTACAGTTGAAAAATGACTTTCTAAATGACCTAAAAATAATCTTTCATTTCTGTGCAGACATTTCTTGTTACTGAGCTGATAAATGCAGTTTAACTGCTGAGCTAATGTAAGCCAATAATGTTGACCGGCCAGTTTATCAATCAACCCATCCAACAGTTTGATTATATATCATAGTCTCACTGGAAGTGAGTGGATTTGTTACGATATGATCATGATTGATTGTTTTAGTGGTTTATTTGGAGCTAATTCTAGTTCAGTACAAACAAAATGAGTTCTTCAAAGTTTAACACGTGAGGGTTTTTTTTCCTGATGCGTTTGTGCAACAATAGACCAGAGTTCATTGCATTGAGTATCAGTGTAGTCATTTCTGTGCGATTCCTGCTGGGACGTGACATTGAGGGGAAGTCATGCGTGAGCTTTGTGAGCGGGTCACACACTCACCACTCTGGTTCAGGAGGATGTTTGCCGCTCAGCTTCCTTCCTCTCCGGCCGCGGCTATAAATACATGGCGGAGAGGATGACGACCGGCCAACACACACACACACACATACACACACACACACACACACACACACACTATGGTATACAGTGTCTGGCATGATCCCACTGGGCTCACCTGATGAATTATATTTAAAAAGTCACCCGTCACATGATTGTCTTTCCACACAATGAGTTCCCTGTAGCAGATAGGAATTCAGTATTCAATGAAAACAAATGTTTCTGTTATTGTACTGATGGAATTACTGCAGTGGACATTATTTACCATGTGAGTAAAGTACCTGGCCTTTGTGAGTAACCAGCCTTTATTTGCTAACACTGCTTATATCTGTAGGAGTAGGATTGAAGCTGATTAGTTGGATCAGATGTCAGCCAGACGTGGCGATCCACATGAAAAACAGGTTTCAGTTCTGCTCCACTTCTTCAGGAGCTAATGATTCGTAAAGCTGCTGCTGATGTTACACCAACACGTCTTGCTTGTGCCTCAGTGAATGGAGGGCAGTGAAACTGTGAAAAAGAAGTGTTGATCATGATATTTGTGGTCAGATAATGTCACCCAAGATCACTACCACAGTATTTCTAAGGCCTTGTCCACATGCACAGTTGAGATGCTTCCCAATCAAAAGACTGAAAAAGCCATTACCAGTATACTGCCTGCAACTAGAGGTCTAACCAGTCTTGTCCAAAACCAGTGACGTTGGCGGCGGCGTCTGTGTTGTGGAGGTGTTGGGTTACGTAGCAGCGGCCTCTGTAGTGCCTTCTGACACACCTGTTCCTCAATAAAAGTTGAAGAGGAACTGTACATTTATGTGTAAACATGTAAAAACTCCTGTTAGCGATGTTAGAACAAGCGCTACTTTGGCCACATCTGCCATTACACAAAATCTCCTGATGTAAACAAAGGAGATAACAGAACACACTCTGTCATCAATGGACCAAAAATGTTCTTTCTCCGTCCTCACTTCAACACCACAGAGAGTTTTCCAAAAGCTCAGTTTTCAGTGACCTAAAACTGCGTTTGTGTGTGACCAAAACTTCAAAACATAGAAAAAACTGCAGTTAAAAAAATATCCATTTGAGGTTCTGAGCTTCTTGTCAGGAGGTCATTTTGAAACCTGGTATGGACAAACATGGCTGCACAAAGGCGTCGCTCAGAGTACTCTCAGATTGACGTCACATCTTATTAACAACACAATTTTAACAGCTGGAGTTAGACAGTCCTGGAGGAGCTACGCTGTTTAGTGTCACTTTGGGTTTGTAATTAAAAGATGGAGCCAGGCGAAACAGCTTGGCAGAGAGACGCAGGAGCATGTAATGGACGCACAGGTCAGTGAATGCAGCATCAGAAGGGTTTTAATGTCTGAGCATTTCCACTTCACATACAGATGAGTCACATTAATCAGTTTCACACAGAGATGTTAATGAACATCGGTGCATGCCTGACTCTGGTGATGCAAAGTTTTTGGCTCCGGTTAGCTGTTGCTTATTTGACTAAAGCGGCTGCTGTTGGAGGATTTCACCCTTCTGCTGCCTGAACAGTTCAGACCACGAGCTCAATAAACAGATAAAGCATCAGATAAACAGGCACAGGCCTCAGGTCCGTTGCTCATCGAGCTCTGGAGTATTTAGAAAGTTTGGCGGAGTGCCTGGTGATGCTGTCTACTCACTGTGGCTCTGACCTTTGACCTCCTCACTCATCATTTTCTTCTAATGCTGCTGATCTTGAAACCAAAGCTTCCTCCAGTCCGACTCTGCCAGGACGTCAGTGTGGATGAGAGCATCAGCTGATGTAACCGCGATAGCACACGGAGAGCGTCGGACAGGAACAGAACGGAGGGAGTTACTCCTTCAGGCGAACAGTGCGCTCATTCTGCACCAATGAGCGAATGAAAAGAAAAGGATGAAACTGTTAATTACATAAGATCACAGATGTGGTGGAGGATGGTTTTCTGAAATGAAAAATGGAAAAGATTATAGCACTTCTACACCCTCCAGCCTCGTGTACACAGTGTACCGTCAGAGTAAAGGTGTTCAGATGGTGAAGGATGTGATGTCTGCTGGAGTGTTGAGTAATTCTGCTCTTATCTCTCTGCTGCCTTGTTTCAGCAGCCCATTTCCTTCACTAATTAAATGATATTTCCCCACACAGACACAGTGTGTGTCAAACACAGTGTGTCTGTGTGTGTGTGTACAGTTTGACACGTTGTTCACATTCCTGCATCCCTTGTTTGTGCAGCCTCTGCAGCTCTGCACATGTTTGATACTGAACACGGATTGCGTCATGGAGAACACATACCACCACTTAAAAACACCATCACTGGATGGCGATGCTTCAGGGAATAAAGATGTTATTTTGGGTGAGTTAACAGTAGTCTAGGCTTACAAGTAGCCCATGTCCCACTTAGTGGCTGTCTCATCCACTTTAGCCAAAGTATCTCTGCACCGCCGACATATTGTTGCCTCATTTAACCACAGAAGCTCTTTATATCAGAGGGTGGTGTTGTGTATCGAGCTGTCACTTTATGTGCCAACACTTGAAGTTTCCCCCAAAGGGACATCTCTCCTTTTTAATAGACTGTTGATATCAGAACATTAGCATGCGGTGAGTCCTGCTAACTGGTGTCTGGACTCAGCCAGAGATGGTTTGTTTTCATTTGGTGAGCAGAGTCAGTTCTGGATTCGCATTCATGTTCAAAATGGTATTTGACTCTTTCTACTCAGAAACCTCACCGTGCAGCACCACCCCAGAGCTTTGTATCTAAATAATGCAGCTGGAGGCTTCTACAGTGATGAAGTTACATGCATGAGAAGAAAAGTAAGCCCAGTAAGAGTGTCTTATGTAACAACTGAACCGTCCAACAACAGTTCAGCCACAACTATCTCCTTCTCTTTGTACAACAATAACATCAGCAACAAATACAACAGGGCCCGGGTTTCTGCCACCCAGCCGGACGTCTTCGTTCCTCCTCTCCTCCTTCTTCTTAACACTCTTTCTTTCTCTTCTTTTTGTCTGTCTGTCTGTCTGTAAAGCTGCCGTATAAGGAATGGCATGCACACCTGCTTGTTTTTCAGACGGGCGTCCGCTGCAGGGAGGAATGCCACCCCGAGCCACGCCTCAGCACTGTAACCAGGCTTTGTTTAACCAGGCCTTCAGCCAAGATTTCCCCTGACATGAAGGCACTTTCCCCTCTGCTTGACGTGAACTGGGACTGTATTTAGCCAGCACTGCCGCTCACAATACAAGTTACAGTCCAGCCAGCCAGCTGGATACCTGGAGCCCATACTGATTTACACAGAGTAAAAAATATCTGCTAACAGGATTAAGAGTTAGCATCAAGTTCAATGTCATCACACACTTGACGTGTAAACATGATTCTTCACTTCTGCCGTGATCACAAAGAAAAGAGAACATTGTGTCACCTCCAGCTTCTTTGAGAGAACTCTGTTCTCATGCCAACAGAAAGAATAACGTCCAAAGCTCTCGTGCAGTTTTCTACAACCAGATGAAGAAGTGCTTTTTTGATTTTTGGATGTGCAGTTATCCCACCAGGAGGTCCTATAGTCAGCGTTGAGAGCTGCCACATATCAGATTTGTACATACTGAACTGAAGAACTCTGAGAAGCTGAAGAGTGAAGATGTGCTGTAAGGCGACATCTCCGTGGCTGTGAATCATTTCCTGTGCGTGCTGCCAGCGGGGTCGTCTGGAAGCTTGTGGCTCTGACTTGTGTTTAGTGTGAGTTAGTTATCTTGCAGGGCATCATGGATGCACAGCAGGCATGACCAGACTCTGTGATGCTCTGATGACTGATTGAGTCAGACTGATGACCTGATTCCAGTTTGATATCCTCTGACCAGAGCAAATCCACTGTTGGACCACAGTAGAGATGCAGGTCAAAGTGGACGTGGATGAAGAAGAAAGAAGAAGAAGAAAGAAGAAAAGGGAGCAGACGTCCTGAGGGCTGCCCACAAGGATCAGGTCAAGAAAACTGATCAGTGTCTGGACTTATTCTTGTTTGTTCTTAACACAGAAGCAGTAGCAGCCTTTGCTACGAGCAGCTAACACAATGTTTGCCCCAACAACTGAAGAAATATGTGAAGTTATTTTTGTAAGTCGACATAGAACAATCTGTCTCGTTCAATATCAACCACATTGATATTTTTCAGTCACAATTTTGGACGTAGACGTGGATGTGGGAAGATGATGGATGCATTCTTAAGCCTGTCGACACAGCGATGATTGGCAAGCTGTTTATCCAACCAGGTTAAGAGCTGCGAATGAGCTGAACACTTGACCTATTTAATTCACTGAATAAATCGGAGATGTGATTCACAGGTCTGGAATCAGTCTTCAGAGTGTCACGACCCGGCTCGTGAGCCATGACAAAACCATAGAGACACGCGGATTAACGGAAAAAGTTAACATTTATTAAATAAACAACCCCTATAACAACGACGACCAACAAAACAGAACGTGGCACGGAGGGACGTTGGCTGGATAGGAAGAGACCAGGAAGGTGCACTGGGAGGGTTTTTAAAGGGGACCACAGGAGACTGGCCAGGTGCTCCTGATTCCCGTAATCAGACGCCCCGCCTACCAAGACCTGCAAAGACAACACAAGAGCAAAACAGAGGAACCCGCACAACAGGCCCTGCTCGGGCAGGAGGCCGTCACAAGAGCATTTAGACTGAACTTAAAACAGAACCGCAGTGCTTAAGAAGATGTCATCTAGCAGAGAGCAATGCAAAAAGAGTAAAAAGTGTGTCAGGAAAACTAAAAATGCCTGCCGTTAAATAGGACCGGCGTGCAATTCATTTGAATTTATTTGTACATGACCCCACAGTGTAATGCATGAATCTGAGCTACAGTGAGCTGTGACTGTCATAAACATGTGTGACCAGCAGTGTCCATCCTGGTCAGACACCTTGTCTCACCTCAGTATAGCCTTTATGTTTTCACAGCTACACTGTGTGACAGCACATGTGTGAGTGAGCAGTCAGAGGAGGCTGTATAGCTCATGTTGCTCCAGTCATTTCTGGGAGCCTCTGCTGGTTTGTCCTCCGATGTGCTGTCATTGTATGGTCAGAGAGCTGCTTCTTACAAAGTGACAAACTATCTTTGTTGCTCAAGAACCCAAAACACTTCTACAACCTGCTTCTCGGAGGCTTCGATGCTGCGATTGTCTGATCAGCTCGGCTTTTTTCACTATTGTCCCTGAAATCCAGGTGCGTACCGTCCACAACGCGTCCCGACGGAGCCGATCGCTGCCATTCTGCACACTTTGTGCAATTCCACTGGGTTTGTTCTGTCTCCGTTTAGTTGTTTCCCACAAGCAGCTCTCCGCTCTGCTCCATAGAAAATACGCGCCAACTCTATTTTTGACGGACAACGTGTCAGGCTGCACAGAGCGAATCCAGCCAGACAGAAAGTCAGACACAGGAACACTGGAGAGAATCGGGGAAAGTTTCAAAATAAAACACCCCGTGTAGACTCCCAATCATACATCAACAATAAATACAATTAAATCAGACAAAAAAAGAAACCATTAACTACGAAGCCGACTTGCATGACCAAATCTGCAAAATCAGAGCAAATCAACAAAATCAGGCAGACAAAACACTCACTACTCGTTATGGAGGTCCGCCTGCTGGAATCTCTGGGTTCTCTGATGGGCCAATAAGGTTGTAAGCTTTCCTCCCAGTACCAGTTGGAATATACATCAGTTTAAGACTGGTTCTTGGTACCCATCCCTATGACTAACAGAAGTGACTGAGCTGCAGTGGCACCAGTTCAGGTCCACAACAACAAAACATCAACGTCAGTGACTTCACTTCAGGTACGGTGGTTTGTCCACTGGGAGGAAATAGTAATCATCTTTTGGCTTTGATGACCTTTGACCTCCCAGTGTTGACAGCTCTGAGTTAGAGGCATAAGTGGGAGGCTGAGAATTACCACTAAGTGTTGGTGGCTTACACACAAACACACACACACACACACACACACACACACACACACAAGCAGTACTGCGTCAGTAAGAACAAATAGTTCCTGGGCTCTCCTGCCTGTACACACATACACATCTGACACAATACACAATACACCCACACATTGACACACACACACACACACACACACACACACACACACACACACACACAAATACACTTTCAACAGTGAGTGAGGATTGGCAGGCTCTCTCTCCCTCTCACTCACTCACACACACACACACACACACACACACAACACACACAGTGGAGTTTTGTCAAGTGTCAAGTCTACTGACTTCATTAAATCCAGTGAGCAGGAGTCCCAGCCTGCCTCACACTGGATAATGTGCGTACACTGAAGTTGAAATTAGATCCACTAATGACGGTGCTTATCAGAAGAGATAATGATGGTAATAATATTGGATAATAACAGTCATTCTGCACAGTTGTTGGTTTTGTGCTGAAAGCCTCAAAGAGAAAAGGAGGCCGCTGAGTTTGCCGCTTTTCTCTGTTTTGAATTGTAGATGTTTGGGTTTTGGATCGTAAATTTAACTTGCATTTCTGACATTTTATAGACGTAAAAGATTAATCAGAAAAGTGCAAAGTCCAAACACTGAAACTCACCCTCTACCCCCTCTGAAGTGACTTAATCTTTGCTTTAGAAACGCTGACAGCAGTGGCAGCAGTAAGCAGAAGCCACATAGTGTAGCTTTGGGATCAACAGTGTGGCGGCAGGCAGAAAAAGAATGACGTGATTTACAGCTTATAAACACGGCCGTGATTAAAACGTACATTGGATATGTGTTGCAATGAGAGGAATATCTCATAAATGCAGCAGCAGACTTAAACTTCTTGAACTGACTCGAAGGCTTCGATTCATTCCTGACAAACTTTGGTATGCAGTGTTCAGCAACTGAGAGTCAAGTATGCATCTTACCTGCTGCCTCGTTTCTCACACTGTTTTCATTCACATCTTTCTCCTTCCTCCTCATTCATGTTCATACATACAGAGCAAATCAGCAGCAAGATGAGCTAAGACACAAATGGTCCCTGTGGGGAGATTTGGGCAACACTCTACAGCAATAGTAAGCACAGCCTCAGTGTTTTCTCTGGGGAGCTGAAATGAGGATACATTCTTGTATTTACCTCTGCTGCTGCCAGTAGAGTGATGCTAATAACTCACTTCCTCTTACTGTGGGTCAGTGCTGGACCTCCAATATGGTCAAAACAGCCAATTTCCTCCAGTCCCTGAGGAGTTCAAGGCTTCAGTAATAACAGCCTCACAGTCAGACTTGGTCAGACTTTCTCTGGTGGAGATATAAACAGCTTTAAGGTGGTGCTACGCTAAGTTTAAAAAAAGACTCCTCTGTCAGAGCACTTCAAGTCAAGTCTCAAGTTATTCAAGGCACATCTTCATCAAATCAAAAGTGATTTGAGACAAGGTCAAGTCTAAAATAATGACTTGATAAGTTATGATAAGTCCAAGTCAGTCTCAAATCTGAGAGGACAAGTCAAGTTTTATCTTTTTTAATTAAGAGAAGAGTCCAAGTTTAAAGCTTAAATCTAAAATTTTCTGGTCATCTCAGAAAACCTTGGTTAAATATCTGTTTCTGATCACTTCACTACTCATAGCTCATGGAGTGTAGATAATGGTAATGCTTGTTAGTTTGCTGAGTATTTACTGAGCTAGCCACCTCAGTGTTAATGCTAGCACATCTGTTTATCATTTGGAGGCTGGCAGACAATAAAGGAGTGAATGAAGTGAGCATCACTTGGTGGATGATGGAGGATGAATGCTACTGTCCTTGGTGACGAGACAGAAGATGAAGATTTGAGAAACTCAGTTTGGTACTACAACATTTATACTGTTGGATACGTACACATCCTGATTTAATGGACCTCTTTCCTGTTAGGGTTGGGAGGTAATCCGGTAGTAAGGTATCCCGCGGAATCTAAAAATAGCAACAGTATTAGTTTCATTACCGTCATTAAAAAGAAAAAAAAATACTGTGCATATAGCCTAGGTCCATAGGGGCCTAACATAATTGTACCATCGTCATAATAAAAATGAAGTCCACTCCGTTTAATGCATCTGGTTGAATTTGTACTCAAGAAAAAGGTGACTGTGTAAAAGTACTAAAAAGTGAACCTGAGCAGTTTTACAGATGTTTTAACACAGATATGTCCAGGTGCTCATCTGGGCAGAGTACCATTATCTCGTCCAAGCATACGGAGAAACTCCTCTGCTGAAAACACTTTTTCAACCTTTTTACTGCTTGTTATTGTTCTTAGCTCTCATAAAAGGACGAAATGCAAATAAAACAGTAAAATAACACTTCAGGCTGCTCAGCAGAGTCCTCTGTGAGCACTCTGCTCATTCATGAGACGGAGCGCTGAAACTAACTGCGTGGTTACGCCGGTCAATAGCTCAGCGACCCACCCAAATTCACCATAGAAACACCAATGACGATCCAGAAGGAAGTAACCCCAGAGATAGGTTATCACGTGAAGAGCGCTCCCTCCAATCTAGAAACCCCCTCCTCTTTATGTAAACAACCAGGACCTTCGTGATTGATCTCAAACTAACACAGAGTCATAGGAGGAGACATTAGCAGCGATTTTTTTGAGCTGTCAAAATATAACTTTTGACCACAAAACAGCAAATGTAAGACATTCTTAACGATTTAGCGAACTTTTTCTCTGCTACTCTTTGGCTGCTAGCTCGCCGAGTTTTCGTCGCACAGTGAGGAGGCAGACATCTTCTTCTTCTTCTTCATTCTGGTATGCTACAAGTTAGGATTGGTGCTTCTTCGCGTGAGCATTGACCATCTAAACTGCGCGCATGTCATGCTGCCCTGCCAAGTGATTTTTAATTAGTCACGGTAATACTGTATACCCCAGGAAAATGTGGGGAAGGTTTGACGGTATCAAAATTCGGATACCGCCCAACTCTATTTCCTATAAGCGATGACAGTGTTGTTCAGTTGGCCAGTTGGTTTGTCCGTCTGTCTGAGTGATATTTCAACAGATACTTGCCAGTATCCCAAGAAACTGTTGAATTTTCATCGATAAGGCTGGGGGAATACACCTTCTGGAATCCTGAGATGTTACAATGAGCTGATTCTGATCGTTGTGGTCACTGTCGTGTTATGATAGAATTATTCCTGCAGCATGGTGGTGTTTCCTGTATCGCTCGTGGCGAACTTCGAGTCAAGACAGACTGGAAGGTTGGTGAGGGCTTTCTTTGTTCTGCTCATTCTTCCTCAGCTCTGCTCTTGAAGGCTTTCTGTTGTTCTAATTAAAGTCTTGTCGTCTTTGGAGGAGCACGTGGTTCGTCGACACTCCCTGAGGGGACGAAGCGAGTGGTTAAGGGGTTTTGTCATGCCGTCACTGTTCCTGTTCATCCTAAAACCTTCCCTTCCCCCTTCGCCTTCTTTTCTCTTTCTGTCTCTGTTACTTCCTTGATTTCTGCTCCTCTGGGCATCATATCAGAAGACTTCCTCCCATCATCCCCTGTCTCATTTATGCCGCCCTTGCTTCTATTCGTCTGTTCGCCTCCATTGTGAAACCAGTGCCGTGGAATTCGGCGTCGTAGTGATGCCAGCGATGTGGGTAGCTCGGATGTGCCAAGATTCCTTTGCAAAAGAGAAATAGAGTAGACATGAAGGTTTTGGGGAATGTGAGTTTGTTAGTGGAATGAGGCGAGGGCAGATTGTATTGAGGAAGATTTCTTTTCTTCCTCCTTCTGGGCCCCTCCAACAGTCCAGATGCTTTGTATCTCTAGTCTCTCTGGAGGTTCTGTGTTTACTCGCTGAACCACAGGGATGGAGAATGAACAAATCTGTTGCCATTAATCAATCAATCAATCAAGCAAATAATCAGTCAGACAATCATCTATCTGGACATGCACATATAACTGAGAAGTTATTGCAGTGTTATTTATTTTGACTCACTCAGTGTGTTTTCATGCACTCAGACAAATAATGAGGACCAGAAAAAAGTCAGACTGCAGGTATTTCTACTGTCCTCCAAACACTTTACCAGGTTATGTTACTCACATTAAGGTCACAGCATGACCCAGAATATCGCTGTCAACAGTCAAATTTGGTGTGTTCTCCAAGGTCAGTCAGAGATGATGCTGCGATCAAACTCAAACTTTGTACTGGAGACACTGTTTCTAAATGACCTCAAACCTACGCATAGCGCCAGTTTGTTAGCTACACCTAGCTCTAATGAATGCTGTCTAATACAACAGTCCCACAATAACTCCTACCTTCAATTGTTTGTCCAATACATTTATATCAGTGAGGGTAAGATAAATAACAGAAACACTGCTCTGTGTAATTGTTACATGCACACCAATACAGTATATCTATTAAGCTATAATTAGCTAATTTATCATTTTAGGCTCTTGTACTTGTTTGTATTTATGAACAACCGCAAAGTGGACACAAAATCAATGAGTAAAGGTCATACATGAATCGTTAGTTCAAATAAAGAAGTGCAAACAGATGAACAGATAAGCAAGTCACGTTCACTTTGAACATCAGCTATCTTAAGTGTCAGTTTTAAATTTTTCTTTCTCCGGCAACACTTGAAACGCTGCGACAACTTTGGCGAGTCAGATGGACTCTGGAGATTTGACCCTTTAAGAATTCCCACCATTATTCCAGTAACCTACACTCTACCAGGTAACATTTAGAGTTTAGTTTAGAGTCAGTGCGTATGAATGAATGATTTCACCCTGACATGAGCAAAATTGCCTAACCCTAACCCTAACCCTAACCCCCCCACCACCACCAAAACAAAAAAATAATATAATAAATAAATAAACTGAATTGTCCTTTGGCAGCTCCCTAAACCCATTTTGGTTAAATCATACCATCTGTGTGACAGCTTTCCCCTGAGAGCTCCCTGAAGGCTGAGTTTATCAGACCGAACCCCCCACCAACACCACCAAACCCTCCGTCACCCCTCTTGCTCAGCAGCTTATCCTCCCGTCTCTTCATCTCCTCCTCTCTGGCTCCCTGGAAGAATAATCCCCTCACTGCTCTAGATTTAAGCAGCGGGAAATCCCCCTCCCACAGGATCTTCTTTGTGTCTCCAGATATTGCAGTCATTTTACCGCAATGCTAATGCGACTTCAGCGAGGGGTCATACATAGTCACCAGGCACATCATGTGGGTTTGGGGTGGGGCACCGTTTATAGGGAAGGTGGTTGAATGGGGTTACAGAGGCTCAGACTCTGACTATTATGAAGAAGGAAAAAGCAACTTTCTGACCTTCATATGTAAACAATAGTAGTAAAGATACAAAGATTTTAAAGTTTTCATCAGGGTTTTTACATCTTTTAGCCCCTTTAGTGCAACTCGAATCCAAAACAGTTGTGACACTGAGTGAAACAGAAACAGAATGTGATAACTTGCTCATCCTTTTTGACATGTACTCAGCTGAAAACAGTACAAGTAACACATTTCAAACAGCTTTGTCACTCTTCAGAAAATTCAGACGAACTTCATGATCTCTTGTTTTTGCATGGTAACAGTTCAAAGTGAGGGCTCTGGTGTGATGCCTTCAAGTGCTGGTGGGAAGCATCTTCAATTGAAATGTGACTGTCAGCTGCAGGAAGCAAGGTTTTATAATGCAAAAGAAACCACACAGCAAGTCCGTGCTTCTTTACTGTTGTTGTCCTTCTTGTTCCAGGGTTGGTTAGGTAATGATGCCACTGTTGAACCATGGAACGAGGTTTTTGTAGGTAATTAGAATTTACTTCCCTCTTGAATTTGGTTGTTGGTTGTCCTGTGGCTGCTGACTCTGAAACCTGTTTTTTTCATGTTTTTGTATTCAAATGAGTAATGGCGATTTTTGAAACTGAGTATTGAACGACAGCGCTGCATAACAGAAGCCCTGCTCCCAGTCTCTGACTATTTCAATAAGTTTGTGTTCTCAACACCATTAACATACAAGAATTATGTAACTTGAACAAAAGTGTATCAAGATGAAGGGAATATAAAGCAATGAGCTTAAAAAGACTCAAACTTCTTCTCAGATGAAAATATTGTAATCTTGCGTTTCTTTATTTTATACCTTATTATTCATGAAACTGCTCAACAGTAAATTAAAGAGTTTAAATTATGTCCCAAGATGCTGCCAACATCTTCATGCATCCCTAGTGATAATCATTCAGAAATACGGTATGCTTTAGAAAATATTAATATAAATGAAATCACTACAGTACATGTAAAAAAAGAAGAAAGATCTTTTTAAAAGATAAAATTCAAGCAACAGTAATGTAAATCACAACATGCTGCAGCACCAGAGAAAATCGCTCCTTTCCCTTCAACTGAAACAACTAAAGATTGATTCTTATTCTCCAAATTAAACCCCTGATGTCAGTAAAGTGACTCTTTAATCTGCAGGAAGTTAAATTAATGAACCAAACACAGAGTACATACTGTGCCAAGAGGAAGCTAAACTCGGCTGTAACACCATTCGTTCACTTTCCTCTCTTTGGCTTCTTTTGGCCGAAATCACAGGTACATTTACTGACTGTACAGGGGACTGCTTTGGTGTATTGAAGTTTATTTCATGTAATTTCAATCTCTAGAACCAGACACCAGTACATTAGCCACACACCACATCAGCCCAGCCGTCAGAGACACTTCTAATCCACTCATTTCAAACACAGACCGCTGAAATCATTTTGTCGGTCATTATGTCGGGTTGTTCTTTGTGGCGAGCTGCTCAGCTGTGTGTCCTCCCACGCTGCCTGTCCTGCACGGCGGAGCTGTTGCTTGTTTCTTACAGTGTCTCTCAGAGGTCAAGATTCAGACTGCAGCAGCAAAACCTACTGCAGCAGCTCCTCAGAGGATCATGGTGTGTGGGAATGCACAGTCGGGGATATTGATTTTATTCCGAAGTTAATCAGCTTCAGTAATCTGTCACTCAAGCGTTTCCACCCCAAATCTGAAAACTAGTATCCTTAAGAATGAACACCAGTAAAATAATGTCAAGATTCCTTTGACCAAGTCTTTGCTCTTTTACTTCAATTTTCGCCTTCTAGATGTCTTAGTAATGAGGCTGTTGTGAGCTCATACATGCTGTCCATTTCACAAACCCCCCTGATGTCATTACTTAAAAGTCAGATGCTGAGTGTTTAGTGAGAGCTGTATTGTAGTCGTAGTTCCTGTCTGTGTGGTGTTTCCTGTATTGAGGGCAGCTCAGAGCTGACACAATTTAATCTTCCTGAGGCCTGTAATCCCTGTTATCTTAAAGAAGACAAAGTAAGACTCTGCAGTCCAACATGCCGTCTCTGTGAGCAGACGGCAGCTCAGTGAGGACGAGCTGAGAGCAAACAATCAGGATGAAATGTTCACTTTCTATCAATGAGGCTCAGAGTCGCTGAGTTCAAATCCACTCTGTGTTGTATAATGGGAAACAACAAAAGGCAAATCTTTGAGTTTCAGGAGCACAGTGCAGCCAGAAAATACACATCTACTAAAGAATACAGTTTTCATGCCATACTTTCCCCAAAGCTGCTATATTCAGTCTTTTTCCATCAATAACAACGTATTAAATGTCAATGTTAAAACACCGGCCATGTGAAACCTGCAGAGGATGATCAGCTGAACCCACCGCTCCCCTCAGCTCCTCTAGGAGCTTTATAGTGAGTTTCATCTCATTGTTTTCCTGACAGGACACAACTTTGCTGTTCTGGTTCACTCTCAGCGCTCTCATAGCCGTCTGCTCCATCTGTGATCTGATGTAGACCACCAGCTCGTTCTAAAAAAGAAGAAAAGGCTGATGGGAATTTTTAACAAGTGGGTTACCCAGTTTGTCCTTCATTTAGAGTAAAGAGTAAAACCTCACTGTATCATAGTTCCTCTTCTGAAAGTGAGCCACGTCAAACCGCTCTACCTGGATTTAAACTCTGTGAGTGAAGTTTAAAGATTTGTTTTGAGCCACGGAAACAAAAACTTTTGTTCCGATCATTTGTTTTTCTGAACTCGGTCGCACAGTGACGTGATATTTAAAACAAGGTTGACAGATCTGTCGGAGCTATATTTCCTGTTGTGTTCTTTACTGTCTGTGTTATAGGTAGTCTTTATCCCTATTGTCCATTAGGTGGTATGTGGAGTATGGGATTGGTCACATAGGTGATGCACTAATCACACTCAGGTGTGTTGGTAGCCGGTAGAGGCAAACAGTTTTTTGACCGCCATCTGTGCAAGCGTCGTCATCATAATAATGTTCGTTTGCAACGATTGAGTGCACGATCGCTGTCTGTGAACGGGTCTTTGATGTGTAAATGAATATACTTTAAGTATGGCTGTACGCACGTTTGAACTGTGAATTATGCACTTCACATGTGACAGAAGGAGACGCGTCAATCAAGGCGAGTACCAGTATATCTGCCCCTCAGTAGCCTGTAGGTTTCTTGTTTTGCCAGTCAAGTCATTACAAGATATGTATATGAAGGGAAACACACTAACAAACACACTTCTACATTTATCCACAGCGACACACAGTAGAAGAGATGAGATTTCCAGAGAAAAGTTGGGAGTTTTCCTGTTTGTTTCAACATTGAAAGAGTTTTGTTGGTGCTGCTATCTGTTGACCACGAGAGGAACTGCAGATTACACCTTCACCTGAACCAAAGACACTGTCAATGCATCCTTTTAACTGAAGAAAGGTTTTTCGTCTATTTCCTCTGTGTTTTAAAAGACAGGACATTTCAGATGCACTTCACTGAAAAGGTGACAGCATTGTTTGGGAGGTGGGTGAAGTAAGCAGATGTGGTTTAAACAAACATGAGTTTATGCGCCAACAGAGAATCAAAGGCAAGTTTATTCATATGGCACCTTTCAGTTTAAAGTGCTGTACGTAAGAGATAAAAGACTCCAAGAAAAGATATGAAGGACACCTAAAGCAATATGGCAACATGAAAAGACATGAATGAGATTAGAATTTAGTGAAATAAAATAGGAGATGCACTAAAGAAGAGATGCTTGACTATGGGCAAAAATCATAAACACAATTATTTTCGTCAATATTAAGATCAGGTGGTCATCTCGCCCACCCTGCGGGACACTGAGCACACTTTAGTCCAATGATGATCATATACACACAGATGTAGAGACACAGTGGCGAGCAGCTCACAGTCACCAAAGCTGATCACTTCAGCTCCTCTTCAGTCCGCTGCCAGCAGGTGCAATGGGCAGCGTCTCGACATTGTCTCACACAGGGTGCCCACACATACCACTTTACACACACGAGAACACTAGAAAGGCTTAGTCACATGGACTCAGGTTTACCATCAGGACCCAAAGCAGCCAGAGAACAGTGGAAACTAAAGTAGAACCAGAGAGAATGGAGGCATGCATGGACTGGGTACACGTGACTACAGGGGAAAGCTGCTTCTCGCTGCACCAGGTTACAGCATCCCACACTTGGAGCGGCGTCTTCAGCCCTCGGGGTGTTCCACCGAGCGGCACAGGAGGTCACTCCTGCCGGTGGCTTCGAGCTGTTTGTTTCAACTCTGGCATCAGTGGACTGAGAGGCTGCCGAGGTTCTTACTGGATTACAATTTCACAGTGAAACACATCTGTTTGCCTTAAAGTTACATTCGTTTTGCACACCTCACTGCAGTTTGCACACTCGTCCACATGCACACGCTCAAAAGGACATTGTTTTTTGTTTATTTCTTTTGCGCCACTCTTTGTGCTGAGTCGTTTGTTTGTGTACTGCTTCTGCGACGTGAATTTCCCCTTAGGCATAAATAAAGTATCTATCATCCATCTAAGACCTGTCGGCTGGGCTCCAGTTCTGTTTGGACTGCAGGCAGACACAAAAGGCCAACACATGTCTGGTCTATTCTGCTGATCTGTGCGACAGAGAAGCAGAAACATGAGAGTTTGCTGTTTTTATTTGAGGCTCTCTGGCTCCTTGTTGTAGTCATTATTACAGTTGTTTTAACAGTCATTTGATTTGACAGATAATGTGTTGTTGTATCCCAGAGCTCTTGCTCTGATGGGATTTCATACCCTGGGATTTCGACGTGTGTACTCCAGGCAGAGAGCATCAGGGGAATTGGTTTACAGCAGAATGTACTTTCCAACCTGTTTAACATATTCGCTGCATCCGATGATTTTTCAGCAGTGAACTGGAGTGGAAAGCGGAGTGGAAAACAACATGACTAAACCAGAGAAGAAGAGCAGTTTGAGGTCATCAGAGAGCTTTAATGGAAAATCGGTGGAAAGTCTTGTAATTGTCCACAGTTGTCAGAGTGTGACCTCTGCTATCGATTTGTTTTCGCTGCTGTTGCACTCAGCTCTGCTCGCTGTGAAGCATTTTACCGGCTGCTGCTAAAACATGGCATTCAGACGTGTCAGTAAAAATCTATAATTATGAGAGAAGACGCCCCCGACGTGCTGCAGATGCCTTCCTACACAAAAGCTCGTTAAACATCACCCATCCCACAGAGTTCACGTCATCCTCGAACGCCATGGCAACAGACGACGGAGCATCGCATGACGCAGATGAAGTCGCCGCCGCTCGGCTTTACATCTGTAGCATGTTCAAGATCTACACTGCAGAAGAGTTCAGTGAGCTGAACTCAATAAACTTAATTTATTGAAAAAGTATGTTTTGTGTTCATGGACAAAACACCGGAGGGCGTAAACCTATCAGAGATGAGACAGGAATTGATGTGATGGAGGTGAAAAAACCTGAGGTGGTTTTACTGATTGTAGTTTTTGTTTCCAGCGTGAGGCGACCAGTAAGACACACTCTGCTGCCATTGGTCATTAATAAATGAAACTTCATCAACAGTGTCGAAACTTTTCACAACTTGGAAGAACCCACCCAACTCTTTTTATTAAATAAGGAACAGGAAGAGGGCATTTTCTACAGTTTTTTACAGTCTGAATAATGAAGATAATCATTTAATTGATGCCAGTTTTTATCATTGAACGATATGACACACACACACACACACACACACACACACACACACACACACACACACACACACACTTCAGGTCCATCATTGAACCGCTCAGCGTTATCAAACTGTGGATAATCATAATAACAGCACTGACTCTGCCTCTGGCTCAGCAGCAAACGAGCCTAACCTAAAGTTAACTGGTGTGTGTTTTAGCCCTTTAGCTGAAATTTAGATCTACGTTACGTGATGTCTACGAGCTACGCTGCATGTCAGATTGTACTTCAACACAGCAGTTAATCAGAAGCAGCGATTGATGATGTGATCAGAGAGAATTGATTTCCAAACAGTTAAACCATCGGAGACTAAAGCAGAGCGAGAAAAAGACCAGAATGCAATGCAGCCGTAAAATACAGTATTTGTTTGTGTGTTACTTTCCCAAAAGGTTCCACACAGGCGTTTGATCTCAGTGACTCCACAGTTACAGGAAATCATCATCTTCATTACTATCTTCATCATCCTCAGTTCAGCGTTGATCTCCTGAGAGAACATGTCACTGTTTCCAAACTTTCTCAGTTTACTGTCATCATCTCAGTGAAATGCAGATGCAGTTGCCTCGAGTGAAGAGCGACCCAGTTATCAAGTGTGTCTGACATGAATGAAGGGCTGAGTGCCCTACTTCCTGTGTGTGCGTGTGCGTGTCTGCCTGTGTGCGTGTGGCCATGTATCACTCATGTTGTGTGTGTGTGTGTAGGGGGGTTAGTTTGCAAACATGCTGTCCAGTCAGTCAGTGTGTAGTATGGCCTGGAAGCATCGGTCGTACAGCAGAGCCGCAGCCTGCAGCGTTCGTTCTGCTCAGATCAAATCAGTGAGTCACAGATTTGCTTGTTCACAAACTGATCTTCAGTGTCAGGAATATTCTGGAGAGTTTAAACTGGATCTAGATGAATCAGTTGGTCAGTCAACAAAAAATGATCAATTGTTGTAATTTTTTTTGTTCTAATAGTCGATTGATCACGGTGGTGGACTGGCCAATGTTGCCGCCTCCAGAGCTGCGCTGCCAGCATGGCTGCAGGCTGAGAGTGTCAGAACAGAACAATTCTCAGGATTCGATCATATAAATCACATTTAAAGACACTTAACACATTTAACATTTGTTATTTGCTTCCCTGGGGGGTCATAAATAGCAGCCACTCGTACTGTTAGCGCACTGTTAGCTCGTGTTGCACTGGGATCGGCTCTTTCAGGGAGCAGCACTCTTCTGGATTTGATTTGTGTGTCTGTTTTCAGAGAATGAAAGCAGCTGAAAACTGTTTAGAGATGATTGATTCAGTGTGAGTAGAAAGAAAACACTACTTAAGTTATTAATTGCATCTTGAATAGCTGCAGAGGTCTAGATTGAGGGGTCACGTCATAAGCGGTTCGTTTCCTGCCAGCTGGAGGTGTTTGTTTTGAACACTCATATTAAACACAACAGCTGACTCAACTCACAAAAGCAGAAAGAAATGTGAGTGAGAGGAGAAGGAGGGTTGAATCTCAGGGGTGCAGAGGGGCGTGATGTCAGCGCTGATGTCATAGATACAGCTGAGTAACAGCTGGGTAACAGCTGGGTCCCTGCGTACAGAGCTAGCAGCTCTCAATCACACAGTAAACTTATGGTCAAGGACAAATAATTATTTATAGTTAAACTCATTTCATTGTAAGACGACTTTCAGGACTATAAAACATATCAGCGTCTTTATGTGTGTCTCATTGATTACACTGATGATCAATAGCATTTAAAGTAGTGAAGGGAGTATTTAAGGGTTTGTGACCTCTGCTGTGTTCATCTTCTCCATTCACATCATTTGACCTTGACTCCAGGTCGGTCACATGACGTCTGTTCTCACGCCGCTGGGTCGCCGCCTCTCGCTCTCCCTGGCGCAGGTCTGAGAAGAGACGTTAAGACGGATCAGATGCAGATGTGTTAATCGGTCACAAGTTGCCTTCCAGTCCGTGTCACATTTCCCAGGAGGCTTTGGGACCCTTGGCCTCTTGAGCAGCACTATGACCCCAGTGCTTGCTGACCCCTTTTTTGGGATGATGATTTGATTCAAAACCACTCAGTCCTTGATCCTGTGAAGGTTTCTCTGCTTTTGTCTTCCCTGTTTTGTCTTCGTCCTACTGTGGGAGTCACGTCGAGCAGCTTCTTCCTCTGAGGGTTTTCACTGAAGATAAAGCCGGTTAACGACTGTTTCACCCTCCTTTTCATCATCATTAGCAGCTGCGTCACATGGCCGCTTCCTTTTGGTGGACAAACCTGATGACGCCTGCAGAGAAATGGATTGTTTACACAGTTGCATTTGTTGTTTGATCTAATCTGGACTGCTGAAGAGACAAGTCTCCATGTGTGCCATGATTTCCTCTTGAATTTATCTGCTCTCATCAACAGCATGGAGGGAAATGTTGTGAATACTTGGCATAGAACTTTTCTACCTTTTAAAGACAGATCTGACGTATGTTTGTGAATCCAGCCCCAGGTGTGATAGTAAATTTATTGCTTGACAGATACAAACTTGTAGTTACATTATTCTTGTTACTGGAGTTTTTTCACGTTGGTATTGGCCTTAAAAAGTATTGGTCTGGTTCTGTACTGGTTGTTAATATATTAATTTGTGATTTATTTCTTGTCTCTGGCCCAAATACAGATATGAGCTAGCTTGTTGCTGGCACAGAAACACAAATACTGAACCCCCGCTAAGATATTCAGGTAGTTTATGTACCAGATGGAGGCAGACAATGTGTAATAACAAGAAGTAGAAGGTTACGACTAATGAATCCTTTAAATGTATTTGTAATAATGTTGAGGTTTGGACTGTTGGTTGGACTAAACAAACATTGTGAAGATGTCACTTTGGGCTCTGGCTCATCGTCACCACATTTCTCACTATTTTCATTTCTCTTTAGATTGTTGTGTGTTGATAGTTTCAGCTACAGATGAAGGGACTGAAGACTGGGCCGTGCTGGTCTTTGTTATTATTTTAGCCTTCATGGTCCTTCACACCAATTCCCCTCACACAGAAAGCACTGCTGCTGTTTAACCATTCAAACCTCGGTGGGACTGCAGAGCAGCTCAGCACCAAATTAGAGATAAATGAAAACAGAATTAGACCTGATGAAACTTTAATGATCTCTGTTGGGGGGGTTGAATCATCACAGAAAATAAGAGTGCCGGCGTTCATTGAGGCAAATAATTACAGGAACGACAGCTGACAGGAGACGTGATGCTGTCAGGTGGATTCAGACTCTGTTTGTCTGCTTTGTTGATTCAGTGATGCTGTTGTAGTTTCTCATCATCATCGTGTTTAATGTAGATTAAAAGCTCAATCCACCCCCTGAGGCTTCGGTTAATCTCATCCACGTCGTTTGGTTGCTCTCTCTTGTTTTTTCTTTTTCGGCCTCATGCAATCAACTGTACTTTGGTTCAGTGAATAGAAAACACAGCAGGGATCAAGTCTGAATGTCCGCAGTGATAAAACTGTAAAGCTCAAATCTGCTTTTTGTCCATCATCATTCAGCACTTCCTGCATTTTCTTCCAGGCTCAGATCGCCTTCCTGCAGGGGGAGAGACGAGGGCAGGAGAACCTGAAGAAAGACCTGGTGAGGCGGATCAAGATGCTGGAGTACGCTCTCAAACAGGAGAGGTGAGTACACACACATGCAAGCATACACCGAAATCTAACCTTCACCCAAGTTAACCTTCAAATAGTGCCACAACAAACATAATTCACTTTAAACATGGTTAAAACAACACTAACTAAGAGGAGAGATCAGCCTGTAGAGTTACATTCTGTTGCTCATGGTCGCTAATTGCTAATTGCTCCACTGCAGATGTTTTAATGGCGAACAATTCAATTCAAATAAAAAAAAAAATCCACAGTGCTCTATTGCTTTACTTTGTGTCTCTTGTCCTTTTTGGACGCTCCAAGCACCGGTACTATAGCAGCGCGAATAGAACATCAGAGACCAAATGACAGCTCACTTGCCTGCACTTATGCTTCCTCAGCTCACTACAGGCTCATAACTTCTTTGAGGCGTTTGCTTCTCTGAGATTCACAGCATGTGTTAAGAACAGAGATTAACTTGTCAGAGTTCACTTGGAGGCATCAGTTTTGGACACATCTGTACAGGTGTTCAGCCATCTTCTTCTCTGCAGCTAAAAAGCAACTACAATCCCTCCTCCTCTAACTGTTCACATCACAGTTTACAAGACGGACATCGCTCAGAACTCAGATTTCATGAAGACCAGAAAAAATGTCTGTACTCCTGAGATCTAAAAGTCAAACACACACTCTCACACATACCCTGACTCATAAAGTTATATAACATAACAACATGCACTCCACTGCATGTTGCATCGACAAACCTGAGGAACACACTGTAGCTCTGAAACTGAAGATTTGCACACGATGTGCTGAAAAGTCACAACGGAGCAGCAGCTGTTTCTGTTTCTAACAGAGGAAGAGGTTTTTCTGTGAAGCGTCTCTCACATGAGGATCCACAGCAACGACATGTTAGAACATCTAATGCTAATCTAATCAATACTGTCTGACTTCCTGTTTGTGCTCTCAGCTGCGAGGCCATTGGTTCTTGCTGAAGACATAAATCTTTAAAACCTCCTCACAATTATATAGTTTGATGTTTATCAGACAAACAGGAGGACATTTGTTGGGGACAATTGTAAGCAGCAGATTAATCCACATTTTGTGGTCTAGAGCAGTGATTCTCAACTGGTGGGTCACGACAGAAGTGGGTTGCGGACCCGTTTTCGGTGGGTCGAGGGCTTTTGCCTGGACAAAAACGAAATGTTAAGAAAAAAAAAATCCTGTGCTTTTATTTTGAAGGGGATTTTTTTATGCAGCTGAGTGCCATCTATTCGTGTTGCGGCTTGTGATGGTGGGTCCCGAAACCAGACCAGTCGAGAACCACTGGTCTAGAGAGTGTTTGTGGCAGCAGGACGGTGTGTGTGTGTGTGATTGAGTCAAAATAAACCACAGTGTGTGTGTTCATGGCAATGAAGGAACATGTGTGACAGTGTTTTTAATGGAGCTCTATGGCTTAGTTAGGAGGTGCATTCACTGGTGGTTTGGAATTAAAGTGACTGTGATTGCCAAACACTTATCAGTCTGTCAAGGTGAAACTGATCCAGCCACCTCAAAGAGCAGCTGATCCTATTATGGAATTATTAGTAATAAATCACATAATCCGGCGACGGATTTCACACTTGGTTGTCTCAGTGTTTGATTGGCAGGTCTGGATGCTGTTTACTGAAGCGTTTGGAAGAAGGGGGTTGTGAGAAAACTATAAAAGCCATTATAGTATCAATATGTATCAGTGTAACAGCCAGGGCCTCTAACACATCTCGACTATATCACATCATGCCTTTAAGAGCCAATTTAAAGCTTCAGAAACATCATGCAGGACATGGTGGGGCATGTCAAGGTTTAGTGTTAGCAGCTCTTTAAAGGATCAACACAAGTGTTTTTTTTATGCATTAATCTGAATCCTTCCCTCCTTTATGAGATTTATTCCTTTCATCGGTTTCACTTTATTTCTATGTTAAATTGACTCGCAGAGACTTTAAACATTTAGTCGACTGAAAGTCAGCCATTGTCAGCAACTTAAGCAACAATATAAATGTGGCTTGACTGTGATTTATTATCTGTCATCTGCAGGCTTAAAGTTGACTCACAGTGGGTGTGTTTCCCTCCACCTGTGGTGAGTGGAAATCCCGAAAAGTAACTAAAATCTTAAAATACTGCAAATAGTTTTTATGCTGGGCTGAAGTGGAATTCATACAGGAAACCACCAGAAAGTCTGATTTCCATCATGTTTTCCATCATTTCAGCGTTGACCGGAGCTTTTTTAATGACGTCATCTCGTTGTGTCTCTTCTTCTGTGATGGTTTAATGGCAGCAGCTGGAGAATCAGCTCCACCTGCTGTTTGTCTCCAGCAATGAACTCGTATTCGCACAGCAGAAGCAGATGGAAGCAAGTGTTCACTCATGTTTTATTTTGACGGTTTTAGGTTAAAATTTGTGTTTGGATGCAAACTTTACCATTTGTGTGTGTGTGTGTGTGTGTGCGTGTGTGTGCGTGTGTGTGCGTGTGTGTGTGTGTGTGTGTGTGTGTGTGTGTGTGTGTGTGTGTGTGTTCACCCTCAGGGCCAAATACCATAAGCTGAAATATGGGACAGAACTGAACCAGGGAGAGATCAAACCTCCAAGTTACGACTCAGGTAAGACAAACCTGTGATTGATGAACTGCCACAGCTCAGTTGTCACTCCCTGTTTGTTGATCTTATAACATCAGTTTGTCCATTAAAATGAATTTACTTTATATCAACAAAGAGAAGTACATGTGCATCACTGTTCAGCAAAATAATGTCAGCTCAAGGTCCACTTACCAGCTTGGTCTGATGCTTTCATCTGTATCACATGTTCTTCATCAGCAGAGGGAGTAGCTGTTCAAACTGTCCTTGTCTTTTTATGTCAAGAATGAAGTGACATAAGAATGAACGTGGGCGAGAAGCAGCGAGTTAGATCAGCCTCGCTCGACTCCTCACATCATCTGAGGTTTGAAAGAAGTCCGTTGGGGTGGATCAGCAACTGATCCACATCTGATCAGTGTCCAATCAGCTAGTGTTGCTTTCATCAACGAAAATTATGACTAAATATCGTGACGAAAACGAGGCGAGACGCAACGTAAATGCTGGTCGTGTGAAGATAACTGTAATTAAATATATAATGCAACATTGTTGACCAATAAAAACGAGACAAAATGTGATTTACAAAATAAAAATAAAATAAATAAAACTCGTCTCGTTTTAGTCAACAAAAATGAAGAGACATTTTAGTAGTTTTTATTTTGTAAACCACATTTAGTCTCGTTTTTATTCGTCAAAAATATTGCGTTATATATTTAATTATAGTTATCGTCACATGACCAGCATTTACGTTGCGTCTCGTCTCGTTTCTGTCACGTTATAAAGGTTCGTTGAGGACGATATTTCGTCACAATTTTCGTTGACGAAAACAACACTACAATCAGTGTCTGGACAGTGTTTGATCAGGATCTAATTGGTATCTGATCAGGGTACCTCTGGGACTCCCCCCTGTGGATATATTCTGGACTCGTCCAACTGGCAGACCAGGAACACACTCAGGGGGATTATATATCTCATGTGGGGACCATCAAGATCCCACTGGAGGAACTGGAGGATGTAGCTGAGAGACGAACGTCTGGGAAACTTCACTTTGCAAATTAATGAATGAATGAGGAGAAACATGTTGACAATTCTCTCTCTCTATGTCTCTCTCTCTTTTTCTTTCTCTCTTTTTCTCTCTCTTTCTATCTCTTTTTCTTTCTTTCTCTCTCTTTCTTTCTCTCTCTCTTTTTCTTTCTCTATCTCTCTCTCTTTTTCTTTCTCTCTCTCTTTTTCTTTCTCTCTCTCTCTCTCTCTCTCTCTCTCTCTCTCTCTCTCAGATGAGGGGAATGACAGTGAGACACCCAGTCCTCCAAACAGCAGCCATCAGCTCAGCTGGAAACAAGGACGCCAGCTGCTCAGACAGTGAGTTGACCCACACACACACACACACACACACACACACACACACACACACAGAGACTAATTTAAACTTTCACAGTGCCATGGGACAGTGGACTGTCTGTGTCTGTGTCTGTGTGTGTGTGTGTGTGTGTGTGCGTGCGTGCATGTGTGTGTCTCAGAACAAAAAGCAGAAAGCAGCAGAGTCAAATCTTCTTAATGCAGATTAACACTTTTAATGGGAATCAAACACTAATCCACTGTGACCAGTTGAAGCCAGCAGTGGGGGAAGAAGGACTGAGATCTAAACTAATTAAGTACATTAGTAAGAGTAGAAATACCACCCTATGAAAATACTCCAGTACATTATTTTAGGAACAAAAGTATTATCAGCAAAATGTAGTTAAAAGTATCAAAAGTAAAAGTACTCATAGGCAATAAAATGTGTAATATATCCCTCTCAGTGGAGTAGTAGTGTAAGGTAGTGTAATGGAAGTACTCATGATAGTACAAGTCTCTTGCATCACCGCTGCTGTTTCAGCCCTGTTTCTGTGCTGACATTTGTCCTATACGTGCAGATTTTTCAACAACTGCAGTACCAAACTTGGATAAATCACAGGATGTCCCCTCATCAGACAAAACAGAAAAGGCTGAATCGATGCAGGTTGTTTTTCAGCTCAGATTGTTTCCCCTGAAGACACGAGCTGCAGTCAGAGTGTTAAAACTGCACATAGATTAGTTCAAGCTCAATGAAAACAAACTGCTATTGATCACTGTATCTAGGCCTGTAATAACCAGGCACTTCCTAACCCCAACTCACCTGAGACCAGTCTGCTCAGTGACTCTGATCAGGTGAAGCAGTGATGTCTTTCCTTGAGCGGCTGCCTAATTGATTTTTAAATCTCTAATGAGGCATTTATTCAAAAACATGAAGTCCAACGCACACCAGCTGGCCAGAAACATGTCACTAGATCATATTCAGCTTGATTATATTCAGTGTTTTTACTTCCAGGCTGAATTAATGTGTCCAAGATGTGTGTTGACTAGTGCTGTCAAAAATATCGCGTTATTAACACGATAACGCAAATCAATTTTAACGGCGTAATTTTTTCTATTGTGAAATTAACGTTCTTTGTGACCTAACGAACTTGTAGTTTTTTATAAGCTGTGGCCACTGCTATTAACGTTAGAAAAACTACAGGATCTGATTGTAAACCGGAAACAAAACAATAGGCAGCGCGAAACGCCGAAATGGATGCAAACAAAATTCTGAATGAAAGGTTTGGTTTCAAAAAGTTACCAGATGGGTCGACTGACAAGACCAAAGTTATCTGTGTGTATTGTTGGTGTGAACTGAGTTATCACCGTAGCACATCCAGTCTGAAATACCACTTGATGGCCAAACACACGGCTAATGTGAATTCTCCGCCGCCTCCTTGTCAAAACCAGGCGACAATGGATGGCTTTCGACAGAGGCATATGGATACCGCAACTAAGAACAAGCTTACTGCAGCCATAGCCAAGTAATGTTCATTCTTTCTGGAGAGAAATAAGAGGCTGGGTTGATAAGCCTCTGGTGAATAAACAGAAGAGCAGTATAGTCTGACTGCTTGTATGTTCAAAGGAAACTTAAGAAAGGAAAGTTTAAGCCATGGTTTAACTGCACTATAGGCTGAGTCCTAGTTTACAATGATGTGCACTTTGTAACTTTATCTTGTATCAGTCTGTTTTGATCCCTTAGAAAGGGTTGTTGAAGGGGCTTTTTTGTAACCAGGTATTTATTTTTTTTGTCATCTGTTTATTGACAGTGTTAAATTGTGTGAGATTTTGCTTCAAATGTGAACGACTGCTCAAAGTGAGAATGTTAGTGTAAAATATAACACTACACGTTGTTATTTTCAATAAAAAAACATTTTTCGCAAAGCAAGCCTATCCACTTTTCCATGTTGATAAGAGTATTAAAATGATAATTAGTGGGACATTTAGAAGAGATAAAAATGTGTGATTAATTTGCGATTAATCGCGTTAACTATGACATTCATGAGATTAATCGCGATCAAATATTTTAATCGATTGACAGCACTAGTTTTGACATTTCAGAGTTAATGTACACCTTCATGTATCTTTACCAAGCAGTAATGTTAGCGAGGAAGCTGTTGAATGCTAACGTTCGCTGATGTCTGATGGCAGCTAATGGGATATCAGATGTGTTGTTGTACCTTGAAATATGACTTGAGAGCATCTGAGCGCAGGCCGCTAACGTTAGTGTGTGTAGGTGTATTTTGGCTGATCCTCACATCTTCAAAGGGCTGTTTGAAGGTTCAGACTTGGTTTTAAGGGTTAGGTCAGAGTTAGGTTCAGGTTAGGGTTCAGGTGATGCATTTACTTGTGATGGTTAAGGTTAGGGTAAGGGGCTCGAAATGCATTATGTCAATAAGTGTGCTCACAAGTGTAGAAGTACAAGATTGTGTGTGCGTGTTTTCAGCGTATTCTTAAAAGACATGATTGAACAATAACTGTTTGTTTCTCATTTCTGCAAGACTGGTAGTTTTGTGTAGGTGTGAGAACACACTGTACATGTGCTTGCGTGTTCTTTTAATGTGAGCGGCTCACATATTTGTTTTCTGAATGTGTTTTTTGACTGTGCGCGTGTGTGTGTGTGTGTGTTTGCGCACTACAGCAGTGGCTGTGTGGTGACAGTGAATGGAGGATTGTGTGGAGCCGTCGAGGCCTCCTGCGATCGGAGAGGCTGGTACAGAGGGACGGGGGGAGGCCGACCTTCCTCCCTCTGTCTCTCTGTCTCTCTCACTTTCTGTGAACAAACACACTAGATGTTATTCAGATTAAACCTCCGTCCACTGAGGATAAAACCTCTCCATAAAACGTTGCTCTCAGGTCAGCCGAGTCCTGCTTCTCTGGTGTCCCAGGCTGAAGGTACAGTACAGAAACTAGTTGTACTTGTGAGTAGACTTTTTGGGCCGGGGCCTAACCCTACTGTGAGTTAAACAGCACTCTGCACATTTTAAAAACTTATCATCTTCGCTCAGGGATGGTGCAGCATGCATCATGCCGCGGCTCAGAATCAGCCAGAAAAGTCTTGAATTTGTCCTGTGAGACTAAGCAGCTTTGACTAAGTGCACATTCTAGCATTTCTAACAAACATAAGAATCCTCACTTATTGTCAGTTGAGAAAAGCCTGAATTTTCATGCCAGTTTTATTGCAGATTTTTTGTATTTTCTCCGTTTTTCTCGCTCTACATGCTGTCTGTCTTCTCGAACTCTGAGTGAACTGGAACAGACGACAGGGAGGACATTCACTCCGTTTAGATCCTTAAACTTGGTGCCGTTGCCCTTTAACGATGCTGCTCCTTTGATATAATTGTGGTGTTGTGTAGCTCAGTGGGTACAGCAAGGCACCAGCGCTGCAGGAAGAGGCTGAAAAACAGAATGAGGAGGATGTTCAAGGCCTGCTTGTGTTGTTCTGGTAAAGTCAGAGATGGTCAGTAGATTGTGCTTCAGTGTAACTGCAGTAATACTGCAGTAATACTGTTTACTGCAGCACCTTACATCTGAATCAGCCTTATATCTCAACTCAGAGTGGAGTTTTGTCACTTCCTGTGTGGAGATTTCCCACCGCTAGTCCTAACCAGTGGTCGAGTATAACAAGGTGCATTTACTCAAGCACTGTACTCAGGTATAAATTTAAGGTAGTTGGACACTACCCAACAATTTAAACAAGCACAGGTGAAATGATGAGTCAATTAATCAAACACTTTGATGGTTATGTAAGTAATTTTTTTTATGTAAAAACATTTCATGGCTCCAGCTTCTCAAATGTGAAGATTTGCTGCTTTTTACTTTTGATTGTTTTAATAATTTGATCATTTGTTTTCAATCATTTTGAGGTTTTGAAGGTCACTTTGTTCTTTCTCACCACACAATTGTTGTAGAAAGTATGAATTTCCTTCAAAGACTCAATTAAAGTGCCTCAAATTTTAAATCTAATAAATGCTGGTTATATTCCACCAGTGTAACTGTGACTTCAGGGTTTTCTCTACAGGGATGTGGAGTCAGAGAGCAATGATTTGATGGTTGCCTCTCCTTCACACTGACTCCTCAGCCTCCTCTGACCTGGTTCTTGCCTCCACCTTCAGATACCTGCAGGAGGTTGGATACACAGACACCATCCTGGATGTGAAGTCTCAAAGAGTGAGAGCACTGCTTGGCCTGACCGGAGACTCAGGAGAGAAAACTTCAGAGAAGAAAGCCGAACCGATGGTGAACGGCACCGAGCCGTCCTCGCTAAAGGACAGCGGCATGGTCAGGTACGAGACGAGACGATAGCAGCAGGATTGCACTGTGTTTATATTGTTCATCTTTAATCACTGCTTTTACCACCAGACTCACCTCCTTTCTTTACTCTCTCCCTCCAGTAAACCAGACATGTCTGACTCGGCCACCGTGTTGGAGGCCTTCAAGTTCATCGAGAGTGCTGCAGCGGAATTCAGCGACGAGGATGAAGAGGAGGACAGCGAAGGCCGAGACAAGACCATCTTAGACCTGGCTGCAGTAAGACATGAACACACTCTGGATTAGGACACTGCTGCAGGCACTTGTCCCTCAGAGGCTGCCACAATAAAATCAGACATGAATCCTTTGACAAAGCACTTCTGTTCAACAACTGAAGGAAACTTTTGGCTCCAAACCTCACATATGTAAAAGCAGGCTATATGTGTGTGTGTGTGTGTGTGTGTGAGAGCATATATGTGATTTATTCATGAGCTTCAGTGATTTTATGGCTCATTGTTCCACCTAAAGAAAAGATTTAAACTATCTGCTCACATTTTTTGAAACACTCTGCCAAAGAGAGACCGTGTTAACCCGTAATCTCTCTGTCAGCTGACCAGACAGTCATTTCCTGCCTGATGTCCTCGACCCCAGGAGCCAGATTCTTCCTCAGTCTTCCTCATTTTTGTAACTTTTAACAGATGGTGAGGAAGAAGCAGTCGTCTACGCCCTCCTCCACGATGTCTGACCTGAGCGACGACCCCGACACAGAGGAGGCTCTGAAGGGCTTTGATTTCTTGGCGAGTCCAGACGAGCTGGATGTATCACCTGAGTCCAGGAGTGGGGAGGACAGCGGAGAGTGGGGTGAGACAGGGGACGCTTTCTGATTGGGGGGGGGGGGTTTGATCATATGTGAATCGCTGTGGAAGAATGTGGGTGCGCAGATTTAAGTTTTTTTTTGTGTTTAATGCATGCTCATGTCTTCAATTCCAGAGCCAGCTTTAATCCATCAACAAAGAAGTGTAATGTCAAGTTTATACAGCTGATAGTTGAAGGGCAAAAATATGAAAAACTGCCAACATGACGCCGGAGTAGAAATTTGTATAAATCTACATGAACATATGTGTCTGTCTGTGGAGCAGATCCAGCAGCTCCATGTAGAGTCAGAACATTTTAAAAGAATTGAAGCCACGTAGGTCTGTGAATGGCAGCACACCGACACATCTCCTCTGTCTGTATAAAAAATCCCTTTAAAAGTTCCCAGCTGGTGACCTGGCCGCCCCCGCACTTTACACAAAATCTTCCCTTTTCCGCAGTTACTTAGCAACGCAATCAGTGTCATTCGGCCAATGACAAAAAGCGTCCCCACGCAGTTTGTGACTCAACAGTGCAGATAGTTGTAAAGGAGTGCTGACTCAATGCACACTCAGTTGTTGAGGGGTTAGAGCCTGAAAGAGGAAAAATTCACACTCACTTTTTATAGATTTCTGTTTTCAAAAGCCAAATCTTTTCATTTAGAGCTGTGAAACAGTTGTGGCGTTGCAGGTGTTTCCCTTCACAGTCGGTGATAATAAAACCAGCTGAACACATAACAAAGGGCAGTAAATAGCCTCGGTTTGGTTCTGTGTTGCTGCGTTATGAAACAGATTTCTCATTTCTGACTCTGAAGTCTTTCTTCTTGAACCCACGCCACCTCCACAACCTGACACATCATTCGCCCCGAGCTGCCGGGAGCCATGATGAGATCCTTTCTTTGTCTCAGCCTGCAGTTATCATGGCAGCGCTCTGTCCTGCAGACTGCCTCCTCAGTGATTGCATGTCTCATCTTTGGATCTGCTCATGTGCCCTTTGACCATCTGCAGTTTATTTTTATCATCGCTTCAGTTGTCAAGAGAAGGCATTTGTTTTCTGTCCTGAGGTGAAAGCAGCAAAATCTGCGTCTCCAGTTTTTAAATTCATGACAGTTATTGCTTCTACTTTTGATTCTCCACCAGTTCTACACCTGCCAACTTACACCACCCACAGCAAAGGAGAATAACAGCAGCAGCAGCTTACACCGGCAGATGTCTTAGAAAGGAACAGCTGCTGCAAGTTTAACAATAGTGCCACCTGCAGGCAGTGAGCGGTACAGCTGCAGTTTTGCCTGTTTTCTATCATTTTGTTAGCGAAAACAAAATGATAACAAATAAAATACAGTTACCTCTAGTGGAAATACTGCAACAGAGACTCAATTCAGGTGGTGGCTGAAGTGTTTAGTGGGTGAAATATAATGCAATGAATAATTTCCAAGAAGGTTCCTGAAAAAAGTTCTGTAATCCGCCTCTAATTAAAAGTAAACAGAGACAGTATTCGATGGATATATTTTTAGTGAAGTAATTACAGCGACTTGCTTGTGGAACCAAAGTCTTTAAGTCAGTGTACAGCAGGGCAGCTGAACACAAAGCAGGGCTGAGAGTCTACAGCTATACAAACAGCTCTGTCAGCTCTACGCTTTGAGCTAAATGCTAATTTTAGCATGCTAGCATAGTCTGGACCAAAGTGATGAACCGAACTGCCAACATCAGAAATTTTCTTCTTGTTTTTTTGTTAGTGGAAGAAATGTCCTCAGTAATTATCACTTAATTCTATATTTCTTCCAGGACAGTTTACAGAAAACTATGAGGACATTATTAGAAAATTACAGACAAGTAAAATAAAGCATGACTTTTAATTGTCTGTAGCAATAGTGACCTATCCAGCATGAATACCTATTCTCCAGATAAACACCAGATATCTAAGTGATTTCTCCACTTTAAGTCTTGCCTGCAGGTGGCGCAAGCATCGTGGTATCTTAAGGTATAAAAGCTGCTGTTCTTCTCTTTGCCTGTAGGTGGCAATGTTGGTCTGAAGCTGCTGAACCGGCTGCAGCTCTGCAGTGACGTGTCTTTGTTGTGGTTTCACAACTTTAACTTAAGTAAAGGACTTGATTTGTGGAACCTCTGTGTATTTTACGGCTTTGCTGCAGACTTTAAAAACCTTCCCTCATGAGAGTCATGGTCATTTTTGTGAATTGTTGTTTGCTTCACCTTTAAAGTGTTTTGTGGCTTCTTGATGACAAAGTGTTGCTCTCCTGCATCAACATTTCAGACCTGCAGAGAACCAACAGAGTTTATTGCAGCTTTTTCATTCTCATGTATTTGTTTGTTGTATCTCACCTTGTTTCGTGTTCATTTGTGTCTCCGCGTTAACCCGTTAAGTCACATGGATTTCATGTGCCTTTCTTATGTGTTTCGTGTTTGCTTGTTTGACATACGAATAGAATTGAACATGTGGTGTTGATGTTCCCCTTGTTTATTGTTGCTGTTGTTTGTTCTCAGCAGAGTCAAAAATTCTTCATGAAGAACTCAGTGCACATGTTCATATTGCTCATCACATGGTACTTATTAGATTAGGATACACTAATATAGTAGTTATAGTGTGTACAGTACTCACACTTAGTGTAGTTATTTTCATTCTTTTATCCAGTATTTGGTCTTATTTTTATACTTTTGGCCTCTCTTTAGCTGCAGATGAATTGAGAACAAAGGAAAATTGAAATGTAATGAAATAACGCTCGAGTCCAGAAACACCTAACCTGGTTTGTCCAAACTTCAAAAATACACCTCCCTGCACATCGAAAACTAGGCTAGCTGTTTTTACTCTTTTTGCTAAGCTAGGCAAACAACATCCTGACTCCGTACTTACCACACAGGCATGAAATTGATATTGCTCTTTTCATCTCCCTTTCGGAAATAAAGTGAGTAAGCACAGTTAATTTTGTATTTAATGCAGCATTACCTCGGTCTATATTGCCAACATCAGTGTTCACAATATCTAGTCAGCAGTTCAGATGTTTGTGTGATGCCTTGTGCGCTTATTTGTGAAGCTGAGTCTCTGCAACGCCAGCTGTTGCCCCAAAACTGAAAGAAATCATGGCCCAGATTACAAAAGAACCAGAAGCAGGTTGTTTAAAAAAGAGAAGAAACTTCCCTCTCGACCTCCTCCCTCCTCATCCTGTCTGCCTCCGTAGGTTTGTCAAAGTAATGGTGGATATGTACTGTAGTGCATCCAGACACTTACAACAGGTTTCTACCCCACCTTCCTCCTCCTCCCCCTCCTCCTGCTGGCCTGTAGAGAAGGAAGAGCAGTCTCCTCTGGGTGAACTGGCCTGGGACGTGGACCAGGGACTGATAGCCCAGCTCAAGGAGCAGTACAGGAAGGAACGCAAGGGCAAGAAGGGGGTAAAGAGTAAGTCCTGTACCAGGCCTGTAGTCCATCCTCTGTCCTCACTTTTATTTTTGTTCCTTTGACTCTTTGTTTTTGTGTTTTCTCTCCTTTCAGTTTGTAAGGGCGTAACTGCTATTGATTAATATTGTAATTGGCATTTTACTTGGACGTTCCTCAGTTTCTGGAAAGCCACACAATTAGTTCACATTTAGTCACATTATTGTTCCTTAAAATACTTTTAAATAAGTCAGATTACTTGCATGCAGGGTTGTGCAGTCAGTAAACGTCATGTCTTTTGACTGTCAAACAAGACAACAATCAATACAGGAAAGAACAGTACAAACAATAAAACAATCAATACAAACAAGGACAATACAGACTACACAACAGTCAATACCAACAGTCCCCTCTCTGACAGATTGTCTTTGGCTGAATGCAGAGACACATATTCCGTCTATCCATCCTTTTGAGGTCCTGCAGTGGTGCCAGATTTGTAAACAACAACGAGTAGTTTGATGAATCAGTTATTAAGTGGAGCTGATTTCCACCCTCTGACTTACAGTCTCACACAGTTATGATATAAATGAATTACATGTAGGCGATACCTTTACTGTCCCTGTTGGTAGGCCTGAAAACGGAGCGTGTGCTGCATTATTACATGTAGGCGCGAATGCTGCAGAGCTAATGAAATAAGGACAATAAAAATAAATTGGACAACAACAAGCAGCGACTGACATGTCCTCCTCTTGTCTGTATCTTCTTCCTATCTGTTGTCTATAGCTGCCCAGTCTGTTTTTGAATTAGCTTTTAGCATCTTAGCTTTTAATTGCTAATATCCATAAATGATCTATGTTACTTTGTTACTTGTTTCTTCTTGTATGTAGCATTGATGTGTCTACATGCTACAGCCTCAGGACCTCAGTGTATATGTTCTACCTGACCAACCCTACGGCCATGTCTGCTGACTTTAATCATCCATCTGCCTGTTGAGCTGAAAATCTGCTAACCTGCTGTCCCTCTGCTGCGTCTCAGTGTCTCATTTCTGTCTGTCTGTCAGAGGTTTCGTGTTAAAGCTGATCAGTGTTGGACGTCTCCTCTCGTCTGTGTCTCTGTGGCCTTATTTGTTTCGTCCTCTTTGCTCTGACTTACATTTCCCTCTGTTCTTTTTCATTGTCTTCATTATCTCTTCTCTATATTTTCTATATTTGTACCTTCCCAAAAGTCCTAAAGGAATGCACTGACTTTAAACTTTCTGTCTATTTTGGCATTATCAAATACAAGCCTGATGGTTCCCTCTAATCCATTACTGAACCAGTTGAGTTTAAATCCATTTATCACCACCACAGAGACATGTCATCCTGCTCTGTGTAAAAGCAGTAATTGACTTTAAATGGATTATATTGTTCCATAATGTTGCAGTCATGCAGGTTTCTGGTCTTGATGAATCATGATAATATCCAGTAATAATATCAGTGCATCTCTAATATCCCTGTTTGTTTCTTCACATCTTTGATGAATTTTGCAGTTCAAACAGCAGCTGCTACATTTTCCGTTTCATGTTTCTCACGCAGAGATTCTTCTTATTTCTGTGTTTCCTGTCACTGTCTTTAGCGGGTTTTACTTGCCTTCATCTTTTCTCTTCAATCCTCTTCAGAGCTGCTGCATCCATGTGCTGGTTTATTTCCATCCTTCATGCTGATTTCATTATATTTTTCTCTAACGATATGAACACTTATTTTGCTTTCCCTTTGCTGATGTCTACTTTTCATTTCTCTTTCCTAAACTCTGTCTTTACATTGCTCCCTCTCCTGACTCCATGTTTTTGTTTCCTCCTCTGATTTTTGTCTCCTGTCTTCTCGTTATTCTCCTCTTGCTGTCACTGCCTCCTCATCCTCCTCCTCCTCCTTCAGGACCAAACAGGTCTAAGCTCCAGGACATGCTGGCTAACCTGCGGGATGCTGAGGAGCTTCCCTCCATGCAGCCACCCATGACGCCCCCTTCTCGCCCCAGTGTACCCAGACTCAATGAGCACGAAGTGGGGCGGCCTGAAGACGGTAAGCTGCAACTTATTTTCACTTAAACATGGATCACACAGGCAGGTTTATCTGAACCCAGCTGCCTGTTTTGTCTCCGTAGAGGCGATGACATTCCTGCCGTCATCAGGGAAGTCATTCATCCTGGGCCGAGTGGATGAGGCGGTTTCCAACGAGCTTGGACTGGGAGAACTGGCTGGACTGACTGTGGCCAACGAGGCTGACAGCCTGGCGTACGACGTGAGTAACACAAACTGGCAGTCTGATGGTTTACCATGGATTTGAAGCAGAAAATACTGAAAAGTCTTTAGCAGCTGGATTGTTTCAGGTGACGCCCCCGCTTTACAAATCACATTGAATCTGTTTGTTCTTTTTATATAT